>NHYE01005640.1:0-82317 GCA_002938385.1 Gymnopilus dilepis
GGGGAGGAGGGGGATGAGGACGGATCGAGGACGGAGCACGGCATGCCGGGCTTGCAGAAGGGCTTGTGGTTCGCCCAGTCGGATTTTTGGCATTCGCGGCTGCAGTAGTGCGGCTTTTTATCGGGGTCGCACTTTCCGGAACCTAGAAGAAGAAGAGGAAAACGAGGCGTCAGATGAGGTATTGGAGAGAAGGTACGATGTAATGTAAAGTATACGCATACATACACTGCATCAGCATCCGCCCCGTATCAGCCTCGATCCCACACCCCACCGCCGCACACCGATAGCGATTCGGGGTCCTCAGCCTCCTCCCCTCCATCTTCTGCTTCCCATTCGCATACTGCCTATTCCTAAAGTCCATCGCGGCAATCGCATCCTTGTACCACATGTACACCTCCATGTTCTCCTCGGCGTGAGGCTGGAAGACCTTGGACATGAAGTACAGCACGGCGGGGGAGGAGTGCACCTTTTTGGGGGAGACGAGCTTGCAGTACCGGGCGGCGAAGTTGGCGTGGTGGCATGCCGCGAACATGTTGCGGTTGCGGAAGTCGTGCTCCCAGCCGTCGATGTACCAGGTGATGAGCAGCCCGTGCGCGGTGGCTTTGAGGGCGTTGGAGGCGAGGGGGGAGGAGAGGGCTTTGATGAGGTAGGTTCGGGCTTGGGTTCGGTCGGCTTTGCATCCTAGGCCGACGAGGAGCCTGCACGTAAGAGTATGTAAAGATAAGAAGGAGAAGGAAGGGATATGTGAGCAGACGTAAATACTTACCGCACGCCGTAATCGAAGGCAGCCTCACAGTCGCCACTATCCGCTTCCGCCTTGACGACCCGCTCAGGCTTCTCCCTGACCCGGCGCAGGGTGACCTGCACCTCCTGCGCCTGCTGCTGGAGCATGACCTTGGTCTCCACATCCGACTCCATAGGCGGACGCGCGTTGACCAGTTTCTGGCCGTATTCCAGCGCGAGGTTCATCAGACGCATGTCGTCTGTCTCCTCCTCATCCACATGGTGGCGGAAGCGTTCGTGCGGCTTGTACTTGAGGCTGGAGAAGCCGATGTACTGCGGGGTTCTTATGACAGCGCCCTGGAGGCCCGTGAGCCCGATGCTCTGCTTGAGCGTGCCAAACAGCCGCTCGAACGCCTCGTCCATGGTCCGAATGACACTCGGGCCAGCCACGCCGACCTTGTGCAGCTCATCGGGGCTGACCCCAATACGCTTGAGCTCGTTGCCCACCTCCACCGCGAGTGCTTTATCCGAGGTGGTCAGCTTCCAAGGCCTGAACGCAGGCGGGGCCCTGTCGCCCATGAGCTTCTCCTGCCCGAACTTATCCACGAACGCGTGCAGGAGGGCCTTGGCGACCTCCGGGGCGGCGTCTTTGGCGGACTCTGGGAAGAAGGCGATGCCGCTCTCGGTGGGTGCCAGCCCGAGGGGGAGCCGCTCCATGTGGATGAATTGCGAGAGGGGGTTGATCAGCGCGAGGACGTGCGAGGGCGTGGGCTCGAGCTGGACGTAGCGCACGTCAAAGTGCCATGTGTTCGGGATGCGGCCGCTGGGGGCTTTCTCTTTGCGGGGGAGCGAGTTGAAGGATTTGACGAGGGGGTTGGTTGGGGCGAGGGCCATGATGGTAGTTTGGGATGAATGAGAGATGAATGCAAGAGACTTTCAATTTGCAAGTGGCGTTTATAATTGGAACCGCGATATTTGGCCGATCCGTTGAGGACAAGCACCGGCTATCTCCGTCGGGGCTATTTCTGTCTGGCCATGCATGTATGATGCGATCACTTGATACCTGTCCTGTCCCTGCAATTTGAATTGGAAGGATGTTTACCACCCATTTTCTGGCTTTACTTTCGCTTCAGACGCTCTATCTGCATAGGCTGCGTGCATCCCACATGGACAAGTTGCTTCAGAGCGCTTGGCGTACACACACAACATATCCTGCAGGCGTCGTCTAACGCCTCGTTTCTCGCCTGTGTGGACACCTTCGACTCGCGTTGCTAAACCCACTCCCTCGGGCCCGTCGCACAAATCGCCCTTAGCTCATCTCCGCCCCCCACCTCCGGGGCAATAATCCTTGTCACTGATTATGATCACAAGCACTGAAGCGCTGACGTCCCGTTCCTTGATTCCTAATCCTATTTTTGAGAAAATGCCGATTATGGGCTTCCTCTGCCAGCCACAGCGCGACCCTGAACGGACGAACGCAAGCCGTAATACGTTAGCGGCAACAACGCTCATCAGGCAGTATTTTTATTTAAATCTTTTGCCCTCTTTCTCCAACTCTCACCACTGATGCTACCATGACCTCCAGAGCTCGAGACTCGCCTGCCTCCCTGTCGTCGTCCCCCGACTATGGTCCCTCCTTCTCCTCCTCGTCCGATTCCGACTCGGAATCCTGGGCCTCCACCTCAACCCTCGTCAACCCCGAACCGCCCCTCAGCCTCATATTCGACCGCAACAGCGTCATCTCCGCCACGCTCTACTCGCGCTCCGGCCCAAAATACCGAATCACCACCAACAGCACCATCTCGCGCACCGAGCTGAAAGACCTGACGACCGACGACCAGCGCGTGGTGGCGACCGTGAAGCGGCGCGAGCTCCTGCCCGATGTGGTGGTGTTCGCGCATAGGGGGGAGAGTGTGCGGATGAGCAAGTGGTTGAAGCGCCGGAAGGGGGGGGATGGTGTGCTGTGGGTTCAACTTGTTGTGGTGTGAAGTTCACTTGGGGTGTTGCTAATTTTACGCCTTGTGCTGTGATTTCTAGACCTACCGCCGAATTGTTGACAGAGTCAGGGAGCTTTACTTGGAAGACGGACAACAGATATCCTTTCGCGGTCAGTCTCCATCCCCGTACCACACTCCTTACACTCTATTCATACAGTAACATTATCATAATCTAGCTCTACTCAACCCCACCCGACCCCCCAGAGCCTCACTCTCAACCAGAAGAAACCTCCGACTCCCGCCCCATCGCCTACTCCAAAATCCTCGACGACCCCCCAACAATAGCGCTCGTCATCCGCCGCTGCGCGGACAGCGTCACGGTGGAGATCATCACCTCTTTTTTGGTGCTGGAGCACCGGAGGCGGATGAAGGAGAAGTTTCGCCAGGGGCATACGGTGCTGTATGCGCTTGGGAGCCAGTATATTGTGTTGGGGTGAGTGTGGGGGTGGTTTGGGTGGGGGAGGGTGGTGGGGGAGGAAATTGGGTTACTGTTAGGTGTGTGGGTTTCTTGTGGACTTCGAGATCCTTCCGCTCATGTTGAATGTCAGATAAAAGGTTATGCCATTGCTAGTGTATTTATCCAACCGACTATAACAGCCGTCCTCTCAGCTTCTTACGTCCGGACGTACTGAGAAGAACTTGTATCTTGAAGTTGCATTTGCTTTTATCATCGCTATCTCAGTCTGTACGCCACATCCCTGCTATCTTTCCTCTTGATCAATGCTATTGTATTTCGACTTTCAAGACGTTTTGATCTTTGTTTGTTATTCTGAAGCCCAATTGACCGCCTGACGTCTGCGATAGGCGATACGTAAGAACAGTTGACAGTCCCCGATCAAGGTTCAACGTGCCAGGGATAAGCAGTGTAGCAGGCGTACCATGGAAAGATTCGTCCGAGTATGTCAGTACGTCTACCTACGTCTAGGCGACGATCGACGGGGACTTCCAGGCTTCAGACTTCAAGCTTCAGGCTTTAAGCCTTGGGGTCAAACCTGAACACTTCTGGTACATCCTGTCACGAAACGCGGCCATGATTGAGTATACCAGTACACCAACACCATGCGCACTGCCAATGAAATGAAAGTAGGGTTTGAGCTAGATGGGAAAGGGGATTTTGGCGCATGGATGGAGAAGAGCTTGGATCTTGAACCAAGTATCTTGAAGCTGCTCTTGCTTTTATTACCGCTATCTGTACGCCACATCCTTGCTATCTTTCCTCTGAACCAGCTCTAAATTTATTGTATGCAGAAAGCACTCTTGGACTTGTAGCCCGATTACTTTGACATCTGCCGTTGACATCCAGGTATATCATGGAAAGATTCGTCCCAGTATGTAATACGACTTGCATTTTCAAGGCTTTGGGTCGAACCTGAACACTTCCGGTAAATCCTGTCAAAGAAAGCGGCACAAGGCCCGGCGAAGGTTGAGCAAGACCATCGACAGTACACCAATCCCAACCCCAAACCACACCTCGAACTCACCTTCCACCACGGCACATCCCCCCCGCTCCCCACCGCCCCCTCCACAAAGCTCTCCTGCATCGCATCCGTGAGCGCCCACCACCGCCGCGTCTCCTCGTCCTCCGCAATCCGCCTCATATCGCTCTCATACTCCCCTTCCCTGCCAGTATATTTGAAGTGCGCGATGAGGAGGTGCAGCGGGGCGAAGTAGTGGATGGAGTAGTCGGTTATGTGGGCGCGGGCGAGGGCGGCGAGGACGCCTGGCCAGGGGTGCGCGTGCAGCTGGATGTAGGCGGCTGAGTGGGTGGGTTTGAGCTGGTTGTTTTTGGGTTGATCAGAGAGGAGGGAATTGGGGATGGCTGGAGGAACTTGCTTTGATGACTTGACAGACGCGCTTGGGCTCTGGTCTTGAGCTTTCTGGTGCTGCTTGCTTCGTTGCCTCTGGTGTTAGCATCGTCCAGATTGTCGTGATAAGATTAAAGATATCTCAATAAACGCGTCATCCTGTGCCTAATTAAAATTCAAAACAAATGTTGAAAATTCACACACCTGGCCAACTCTAACAAATACACCGACGATGGGCCCCGGCCGCCCCAAAGCTAAAGGGAAACCCAAGCGGAGGAAGAATGTTTATTACGCCATGTACGTCCTACAATTTTTTTCAAAAATTCGAGCTGCAATCAACTTCTTCATAGGCACGCCGACAAGGAGCGTCCCAAAGCCCTCATACGCGCGCGGAAGTATGTCATGTCATCATGAGCTATTCTGGTGCTTCTATTAATGTCGTTCCTTCTCTTTGTTCGAAGACGCAAAGCGAGGTTGACACCCGAAGAACTCCAAGTGGAAAGAGAGATGCATCGTCTTGCCCAGGCGAGGTATCGAGAGAGGAATCGGGAGCTGTTGAGGCAGAAGGCTTTGGAGTACCGGTGCGTGACGCGTCTTGGCCCTTCGAGATGGAGGAGGGGGCTGGGGATGCCTTGGATGGGTTCTTGATTTTTGTTTTTGTTTTCGTGTGTACAGGGAGAAGATGCTGCGGCAAAGAGGTCACGATGACAAGGCTCCAGTCTTTGACAGTGATGCGTCGAATTTCGATGATACCCCGGAGCCAGAGTCCAGCGACAGAAAAACTAGTCGTGCGATCGACATTGTGGAAGCAAGTCTACTCTGAGCTGCTCGAGTCCGTTCATCAAGCTTGAAGACGAGACACGATCAACTGCGGCATAGTCCACTGAATGCGTATGGTTCTGGAGAAGATTTCTGCCAGTTACAGTGACAAGGAGAGAACACTTGATGTGCCTTGTCAATCCAGATGTCCAGGTTTCCTGGGCGAACTGCGCAAGCAACGCAAGGAGAGAACAAGTGACTCGATGTCGTCTGCAAATTCTTCACCTTGCATGTGTGGATACAAGAGCGTAGGACGTGGCTTCGACCTTTTGACAGAGGACTGGCAGACTGCGTTTTGGCTGCGTGGTAGTATAGGCCGAGTCGTAAAGCCAGTCATTTCAAGCAGAGTAGATATGAGAACGGCAATGCCTTATGTACCATGAAAGCAGAGCAGATTTCCAGTGAGAACCAAGTTGTCTTGTCGAGGTGAAGTTGTAAAATGCCAATGGAGAAATCGGTCCGTCGGACCAACGAAGCCCAGAAAATCCAGCTGAAACAGGTTTCGCGCAATTCAAAGCCCAGCTAAAGCGCCCACCTTACATTGATAGCAGCTGATATGTTAGCGTCAATGATAATCACCAGGAGCTGCGGGCGGTGCCAGACGTGCGCCAAAAATTGTCGCAGAGCAAGTCCAAGTCAATGTGGCTGTTCGATCGGGGTGCGGCCAACGCCCGGCTGCGATCTCTGAGTCCGAAACTTTCGCGGGGCCTCCATGCCACATTTCAATCTCCGCTTTACTACCCGCCCTCCATTACCGTTACCTCGTTGCAACTTGGACCCCTCGACCACTGGTACTATTTAGCCGCCGTCGCACGTACGCCTTACGCTTTTTCTTGACATCCCTGTGTATCTCCCCGACCTCGCTCAGCAGTTTGATCTATAATGGCCGAAGGCAGCAATTACGATTATCTCTTCAAGGTTCGTTGGGATTTGTTATGTGGGGGTGATATGGGGAGGGCTGATGTTGTTTTACCCCCCCTCTTGATAGGTCGTGCTTATTGGTGACTCTGGTGTCGGAAAATCGTACGTTTCATTTGCAATCGTCCGTACTGTATAGTCAGGAACTGACCATCCCTCGTGAATTTCTGCAGTAATCGTATGTTCTGCGTCCTTGTGGGATTGTCACCTTCCTAACGATATCTCGGCGTAAAGTTCTCTCGCGATTCACACGCAACGAGTTCAATCTCGAGTCAAAGTCGACCATTGGAGTAGAGTTTGCTACGAGGTCGATCAATGTTGACGGGAAGACGGTGAAGGCTCAGATTTGGGATACAGGTGAGTGATTGGACCGTGGTGACGAAGCGGAGGGCTTTCTCTTCTTCTGTCGTTGTCTTCAGATAATGCGGACGAATGCTGACTGACTATGTTCTTCGTCTTTCACAGCGGGTCAAGAACGTTACAGAGCCATCACCTCTGCGTGAGTCCCTGCCCCTCCATTCTCTTCGGAGCACATTCTTACAGAACTCTTTTCACCCACCTAGCTACTACCGAGGCGCAGTCGGTGCTCTCCTAGTATACGATATCGCCAAACACGCGACCTACGTCAACGTGACGAGGTGGTTGAAGGAGCTGCGGGACCATGCTGACGCCAACATTGTCATCATGCTGGTCGGAAACAAGAGCGATTTGAAACACTTGAGAGCTGTCCCCACGGACGAGGCGAAGGCGTTTGCTAGTGAGTCTCTCTTGTGTCCCTTGGCTTTTCTGGCGCTGACAACTTGGCTTCGAACAGCTGAGAATGGGTTGTCGTTCATCGAGACTTCGGCGCTGGACGCCTCGAACGTCGAAGCTGCTTTCCAAACCATCCTCACCGGTACGTCCAATTTGCCTCGTGCTGTGGCACTTTACTGTCACGGTTACTCATAAACACGTAAAACCAGACATCTACCGCATCGTGTCAAGCAAATCGCTCGAGTCATCCACATCGAACATCGAGCCTCCCAAGGCCAGCATCAGCGTAGGACCGAGCACCGACTCGAACGCCCAACAAGGCGGCAAGTGCTGTTAATGGGTTCATTCTTCGCCTGTCACCCACGTCAGGACGGGTTTCTTTCGACTTTTGTTTGCGGTGCATCCCTTGGCATGGAGGCCTAGATAATGTTCTTTGGATGTACGATTACCATAGCTATTCTTCTTTCTCCCTGTTCAATCTTGACTGTTCCATATATGTAATTAGTGCCTACTTTTTCTCTTTTACCTTGTTCGCTATAGATCTAGGAAATGAGATGGAATACCCGGAACGTTTGCGACTGAGCTGTGAAGGTCTGAAGCTTGACGGTTGCTTAAAGTCTGGGACTTGGGCAGAGAAATGGGTGCTGGGCGTTTACGTACCATCTAGGCTTCTTTGCATTGCTTTTTCATTTTGCAGGTGCGGGAATTGCGTTTATGTGGCAGGTTCCATCGGATTTTATGTGTCCTGGCCGGGGTGGGATTCGCTCCACGCTCTCAATGCCGACTTTGGACAGACCAGTCATCATGACTTTCTCGATCCTTCATTTTCCGCCTCTCCTCCGTCCTCAGGCTCTCGAATGCTATGTATACGAACAATGGTTGCCGAAATCCAAATACTCAGGCTGCTAGACAAGAATAACCTTTCTGTCGTTATCCCAAACTCGAACTTCTTTCTGTTTCGTGACTTGACAAGAACACGCCTTGGATAACGGAGGTCCCTGTCCTTCCTCTTCCCTTTCCTGGGTCCCTGCCTCCAACTGCTTGTCCTTCTCTGCTCGGATGGCTTTCTCCCCGGATACGAAAGCGGGTTGAAGAGACCCACTCGGAAGCCTCCTCTCTGTCAATGACCTATGACTGGGGCATGTGTACAGCCTCGGCTGATTACGCCAGCGGTTATGTTATCTATAGGATTATATTGCTGAGCCCTTGACAATGGATGACAGGTTCCTATTCAATCAAGCTTAGCGCTTCGGTTCGGGGGTACAGCTTGTGTCTGTTTTATACATAGAACCGAGGGCTGCCAGGGTTCAGTGAGGTAACGGAATGTTGGAATGGAACTTTTGAGAAGGTAATGTGATAGGCGGGTGGGTATATAAGGATCGTTGTTGACATCCAAAGCCCTTTCGCTTTTGTGCTTGCTGCTGGACTGACTTGTTAGGTCGTTTAGATCTTCAAGATTCCAAGGAAACGACTTCAACAATAGGTGTGTGGGCAATCCAGTCCGATTAGATGACGTTGCTGAGAGACGCGTCAGATACCCTTGGCAATTCTTCTGCCACTCAAATGACGTTTTCAGAGGAAGAAGATAATTTGCAACCCCAGGAAAGCGGGATCTTCACCGAAGATGATCGATTCATCGACGAGAGCCCGACTCGAATTCCTACCTTCACCCTCACAGACCTCCCCAATGAAATAACACTCCATATCCTCTCACACGTCCCCGATTCCGACCTTCTCACCCTCTCCTTCCTCTCACGCACTCTACACACCCTCGCCTTACCCTTATACCTAGCCCGGAAGAACTTTGGTCCCCGACCAGGAAATCAACTTGTCTTGTACGACTATAACGCGCTGGACGCGCTGGAGGCTCTCGAGGCATCTTTTCTGAGAGTGCCGTTAAAAAGACTATATTATCCCGTGGATTGTGCGAAGGACGCAAGAAAACTGACAAAGGATTTCCGGATGCTGAAGGAGCTACTGGATCGGAAATTGGAGGTACTGGAGGAAGCGCAAGTGGACTTTTGGAACCCAACTCCCGCAACGGAAGCGGAATTTCTTACGGGAGCCGTGCTGTCCACGTCTGCAGTCTCTGGCAGTCGGCCGTCGGAATCTGACATAGGTTTACCAGAAGAGGTGCACAGAGACTTCTTGGCGCTTTTGGACGCGGTGCTTGCCAGGGGGTGCAGATCATTGAGGATCAGCCATTCCGGAGCGCTGATGCCTGCTGTTATGAAAATTGGGAACGACGTTCGTCGCGACCTTGGTGGTGGGTTTGGTCCTGCGCTGCTTCGGGATGTATATTGGCAGCTGCGAACACAGATTTTCCTTCCACTCTCAAGACTACTACCTACAGGGACCAGGCAAAGGAACAGCCTCCATACATTTGACCTCCACTCCCCTTTAGCATTTCAGTCTTCCATCTTTTCTTCTTGGACGCTCAGGACGCTGAATTCTTCCGCTATCACCACTCTCTCCATCTCCCAACAGTTCGGTTTGGACGAAGGTTTTTGGAGCGTCGTTTTACCTTGTATTGATATACCAACGCTTACTAGTCTTTATCTTGGCCCTTCCTCGATGCGCTTTTCAGATTTGCTGACCTTTCTTGCCAGGCACGACAGAATCCGGAAATTACTTCTTGGTGGCAGCCTTAGGCCTTCCTTGGACGAAAATATGCAACGGTTTAGTATCTCCTTGCCTTGCCTTGAGCATCTATCCGCTCCGTCCCACCTCCTGAATCATTTGATTGGTCCCACAAGCCGTGTGTCAGCACCAGTTCTTTCCTCAGTCACTATCTCGCTCTTCATTGAGCACAATCAACATTATCAAAGTAGCATGCTAAACGACCCCTTGTTTTACACTTTCTCGCGCCTCAAGGCTTTGCAGGAGGTGCATCTTTCGCTATCATTCGCGTCATTGCCTACCTCATGGGAGCTTCCTCATCGATCGCGTATAACCAACTGCTTGAGCAGCACGAGTCTTTCCTCAACCGGGAGCTGGAACACCCTTTTCAGCAGCCACCAGGAGCAAGTTCATGATCTTATTACGCACATGGACCTCGAGCTCAAGGTTTACTCACTGCCGCTCTTCCCTTTGGCTACAAAGCTGCAGGGCCTGGTGACTCGATTCCCGAAGTTGAGGCATTTGAGGATCACCTCGTTGTCGAAGGATGAGGAGAGGGTGGATGGATTGAGAAAGGACATGGCTGTCCGTGTTTTGCTTGGCCACTGTCCGCAGCTTGATTCTGTCGAATTCGGGTGTCCAGAACGATGAATATGACCCTGGCATCTCCTCAAAACGACTTCAGAGTAGCACTAAAACTTAGCTGTACATGTACTTCACTCTTGTCGTTGGATATTACTATACAATAAGCTATTCTAATCCAATACGTCTTCCTTGTTCTCATCAGCCTCTCACTGATAAGCTCGAGACTAGAACCCCGCTGATGACATCGGGGGACCATCGGAGGCGATAGTTGGCGACAGCAGGCCAAGCGAGCCAAGTCTAATTTTAGGCGAACGCGTCTTGGACGCGGGAACGACGATAGCCGAAAACGGAAGCCCTTCATTATATTGATCAACCAACCATGAACAGCCTCGGGCGGATGGCAATTAGCTTTTGTCTCCCTTTCTCCTATACCTTCATATTCCGGAATTTGGAATTTGGCCTTTGAAGAGGCCTATACCCTGCATATCCACCCAAAGAGAAGTTGAAGGATGCCTTACGTCGACTCGGAGGTCCTGAATATGGCTTTGGCGAGAGCTGCGGACTCTGGACAGGAGCTCGGATCACTGTTTGCGAGGGACTTCAAGACGAGAGTGACGCCGAATGAGACGCAGAGGAATACACTGATCGTCGCTGGGGTGTATATCATCGTCATCTTCATCCTATGGTACGTCTTTGTTCGTCAGCTTTTGTTCCGGAGGGCTCGTTCTGATGCGGACTGATGGGATTTAATAGGCATATGCCCTTTTTACGAGTTATTAGTGAGTTTATGATATTCGGTCAGGGTGGTGAACATGGCTCTAGCGCTTATTTTTGTTTGTAGTATACCCCTTCAAGTAGGCTTGTTGTGCTTTTCTTCTGACGAAAATTTGACTGACTGTTTGTTATATCAGATTACTGACTGTCGGCTTCCATGAAGCAAGTCTAGACGCCTACCCTCATGATTCGTACAAACGCTAATGTGGACTCGCAGATGAGTCATGCCTTCATGGGCGTCTTAACATGCGCAACAATCCACTCTATCGAGCTCGATCGTATGTCCAATGGCCCTCATCAACCAGCATCTATCTCACCCTATGATATTTTCTCCTCCAACAGCGGACGAAGGCGGCGCAACCAGCATGTCAGGCGGTATACCCTGGCTAACCCTCCCCGCAGGGTACCTCGGCTCGTCCCTTATCGGCGCGAGCCTCATCGCTTGCGGGTTCAACACCGACGCGAGTAAAGTCGCTTCGATCGTCATGGCGGTGTTTTTCCTGTTCACGCTTTGGTGGGCGAGGAAGAATTGGCTGTAAGAGCGCTCCCTTTGGTTTTCGTGTTGCTTGAAGGGAATTCAAACTTGCTTTGTAGCTCGTGGCTGCTCATCCTTGGCATGTCGGGCTTGATTGTTTTGTTCTGGTTCGTGGCCGGTGGAGAGGCCCTTCGATATCTCGTGCTGTTCATTGGCGTCATGTCGTGCATGTACGTCCTCTGGGACGTGGTCGGTAAGCCAAGGCCCATTCCTCGCCTCCTTTCCTGACTAACCTAACCCGATTTCATTATAGACGACACCGTAGCAAGAAAAGTCAACTCCTCCGACGCATCCGCCTTTGCTGATCTTATCGGGTGCTGTCCGTCCCAAGGTACCCCATTCTTGCTCTCGATCTTCCTTTGCCCTCTTGCTGAACTTTCGTTTTACAGTGTGGGGCGTGATATGGCTCATTCAAGCCTTCATCTTCTTCGCGCTCGGTGTAATCGTCGGCCTCGTCGCTTTCAAGGTTCGTCCCTGCCCCTGCCTTGTCGACATGTACTGATTGCTTTTCCCCTTCTCACAGCAAGATGCAGCACAACAAAAAGCCGATGCAGCCCACTTCCTCCCGGTCCCTGGGTCTAAAAGCGGTGCACTCTCGTCATCGCCTGACTATCTCGTCTGGACAGGATTGACTGTTGTGCTGGGTTTCTTGGGGGTTTTGTAAACTTTAGATTCTTCTAATCGTACCAAATACTAGGTACTTCGTATGAGTCCGTACCTGTGAACACTTAATGATGCTCTGATGTACTTTTACGATGCTTTGACGCTGCTTTGTATGAACTGAATGGACTTATATGTATGGATGCTGCATTTTGGTCTCTTGACCTTAGTTTTGAAGCCTTTCCCGGCTGAGGCTCTTACTATTAGTGTGATACTGCTTGTCAAAAGCTTGTGACATTCATTGTGCGAAGTTTTGGATACTACAGGCAGGCTGATGGGCTACAACAGGAGAGGCCTAAGGCTACAAGATTGTTCTTTCCGAAGTATTGTGGTACACAGACAATTGAATTGGTTGTGCTGGGGCGGTACAAGAGACATAGTTGTTGATGAGACTAGAGCACTGGATTATCAGGTTTTAGGTCAAAAAGTCGCAAGGACAAGACACCGACCGAAAATTCCCAAGAAGACCAAGATACATTGCTACACGTCGTTCACAGGAAGTACATTGAATGGGCGAGGCGGGGGTGGACTTGCTTGAAGTTTTGCTTCCAGACCTCGATATCAAATGGCACGCTCGACGAGCCACTTGCGACAGAGGCGTTGTCGTCAAACGTGAGCTGCAAGCCGGGCTGAACGTGGAATATGCCGCGGGAGCATACAAGCTGTTTAGTAAAGCCGATCAACTCAAAGGATGCAAAACCTGTAGAAGTGGGATTTACATACATCCGCATCTTGAAATGACAAAACGAGTCAGCCTAACATGTTGAGTCAAACAAAAGAAGCAGCTCACAATACACGGGCGCGGGTATTGAGACGGAACGAGTTGCCTTCGCATATACATGACAAAGTGTATACGCCAATTCCTGGATTTCACGAACACCACTCTGAGCCCAATTCCAAATCTCGTCGTGGAGTATGGTGTAGTGACTGGAACGACAAGCTGAAGTTACGGAGAAGGATACAAATTTCAGCCTTTGAATCATCAGAGACCGTGCTAGACTCACTGCCTTGAATAGCGGCATGGCTTTGCAAGTAGAAATCTTTTCCGGATGGGTGGGTGACGCCGCCGTCGATCAGCGAGCCTGCCGGGGAGTTGCCAGTCCTATCAGCGTCCCTGGAGAGAGAAAATCAAGAAACATCAGTGCATGACAATCAAAGCAAGGCATTTGGACCCACGCTGGGTTTTCAGGGAAGAAAACAGCATGGTGCCTACGGGGTCGTATCAGTCCAGACTTCTGAATCACAGTGCAGCAAATAAACGGACCGTTTCCCAACAACAATGAAAGTGACTTGAGGCTTGGTATCATTAGGCATGTTTCTTGCTTTCCATAGCCCAGCGATACCCGCTGCGGATCAAGATGACCAAATCAAACGCAAGAGGAAGTTTTTAGAATCTGACTTACCGCGAATTTCTTCCATTTCTTTACGAGCTGCATTTTCAAATTCTCCTTCCGATAATCCATCCCTGAAGAAGATGATGCGTTTTGGAGGTGCGTTATTCGCATTCCCGAAATGTTCGATGGCCCGGTACAAATATCCCCCCAAGTTTGAGATCTCTTCATTGCGCGGTGCTTGAATCCCGGTCAGAGCTGCATATCTTGTGGCGAACCGGTCATGGGAGTAGACGACGCCGACCACGGACGGTTTTTGAACCCCAGGCCCTGGGTGACCCACGTCCGCACCTGACAAATTGCAAGTGAATGCTAAGTACTTAGAAATGAACTGAGCCGTACCCATGATCATATAAGGCTCACTCATGAGCTTGTTCATGATCGGAGACATGCTGCGGAAATTGGCACCTCCGAGACGAGCATTGACCCTGCCATCCATCTATCAGGAACAGTCAAGAAAGATAGAAAAGACTGACTTGAGCGCAATGTTGTTCCAGTATTGATTGTTGGCAGTTTGGAGTTTATTCTGTCTGAGGCACTGTGTGTGGATGCCTATGAGAGCCCGCTGAAGTAAGAGCGAGAAAATGGATGACATGTGGTGAGAGCCTGACCTTGCTCAACGTCGCCCCAGTTTTTCACCGTGGCTTTGATGTGAGCGCCACTGGTAGGTAGAATGACTATGATGATGAAGACCTTCAGAGCAGCTTCTGGGATGCCACCTTGCGGGGCAAGCCTCCCCATGAGTCTATTGAGAGACTAGATGTCATGTTGAGTGGATGTTAAGCTTGCACATAAACTGAAAGAAGTTGCCTACCCCTGCAACATCATTCCCTTCCCCGACAGTACACGATTTAGGGGCCTCGACTATGAGAGATTTTCAATATCCCCATCATATATTACAGGACAAAGGAGCCCTCTCTTACCGCGCATACCTGTACGAATGAGCTGCATCAGCAACATGCAAATGTAAACAAAAGATGGAGATTGAGCTGACCGAGAGATTTGCAGGAATTCGTCAACTGGTCTGCTAACTGGCCCATGGAAGTTTGATTATATTGACCGCTGAAATCTATGACAGCCCAATGTAGGAGCTGGGCAGGTTCGAAAAATTGTTGCCTGAGGGCATTCCAGCCTCCATTTTTGATCTCCTATGTCAGTGTCAGCCGATAAGAAGATAAGTAGCTCAAAGTGGTAAACATACTGCTGGGTTTTTGAATAGGACATCTGGGACTTTGAGAAGTTTTGCGTCAACTCCGATGGCCCTAGTGTTGACCACCATTCCAGACTCGACCACAAACTCGGAGTTTCTGTACCTCTGGACCTACAAATAAAGTCCTTTGTCAGGAACCCTCAGTACATGCCAAGGTTGTCTGATACGTACCCCGTCCTCTATCCTTTGTCGACGTTGATAAGGCTTCATGGTCGCAAACCTTACCATATCACTGGTATATTCCTCAGGCAGCTTCTTCTTATAGAGCTGCCCAGGCTTGATAGTACAGAGTTCGAGGGGAACAACATCCGGTTTCTTAAGGTTTTTGCTGAGTTTGACCCCCAAGATAGTTGGGTATCGTATTTTGATCCCATAGGCTTCCAGAAAGTAATGCTGGACCTGAATGTCCTGGCCGTCTTTGTCAAATGTGTACTCGCCAGCGCTATTGACAAGCCCGCGGATAGTCTTTGTCCGGGAGCGTCCCCCGTTCCTGCCGGTCACCACCTCGCAGAGGCGGCCAACGAAGTGGGATTCCAATTTTTTCCATTCTTGAGTGCCCTTCATGACCTTTTCGAGTTGTCTTGCATTGCTTATACCAAGCATGTTCATGACGATGTCAATCATTTGGCCACTTTCGTACCTAAGCAAGTTCTGTTAGTCATCTTTAATAAGCGCTCAACATTACACGATACTCACACCGCAGCTGTACATGTATCGATGGTGAGAATCATTCTCTCGGGCGAGGGACGCACAGATCTACCAAGTTTAGCATTAGAAAGTATTCAGGGTATGGCTAGCGTCTATACTCACTGGAAAATGCCTCGCCACAGTTCAAGACCGCTCCTTGGGATCTGGAGCTTGTTCGCCTCAGTGAAGTAAGCCCGACCATTATTAGTGAAGTTTCTGGTACAAGATATTGAGTATATTTGAACCAGAAAAGCAAGGCAATAGATGTGGACGAACAGATTAGGGCCTTGTCTGATGATGAGCTGCATGAGGTTGGTTGCAACTATTGATTTTTGGTCGCTTGCACCACGTTTGATAAGCGCTTCAACATCCCTATGAGCAGTAGGATGGTAAGCTAAAGTAAGACCAAGATCCCATTCCGGTATGACTGACTTCTGCGCCCGAATCTCATCCCCGACGGTCAAAGTCAATGTGATCTGATACACCCCCCGAGTGCCTGGAGCTGCTGCTTGGTTCGTACCAAGTTGAACATAGAACTGTATCAAACCATGAGCTAATGCTAGGCTTTCAACGTCATAGAATACCCACCATCCCACTGTTATTATTCCCCAGATTGAGTAGACCTGGAGAGTAAGCGATCGCCTTGCCGTCGTAGATTGCTCGCGGGTTGAAGATATGGGGAGCCACCACCACCTGCAGGTGATGGAACAGCTGCACACATTTATTTCTGATCTTCTCTGGGGGCGAAATTACTGCACGCCGCCAAACGACACGCCGCAGATGGTCAGCGATCAGACACCGAGCGGATCAAGCGGCGAGTAGATAACGAGAATCACTTACCAACTACAACGACAGAGGCTTCAGCAACATCGCGCAGTCAAGCAAATAGCGTGTACTCACCAGCGTACTGATGATAGGTCTTCGTAGGCAACCGAGTGATTTCAAAGGAGTTGGTAACGAGCCTGAGTGCCCTTGGACCAGGCGCCGAATTACCGCCTTGTGGGCCTCCCGGCCCTCCGTGTGGAGGTCCTCCGCCTCGAGAGGGCCCTCCTCCTCGAGGGGGTCCTCCTCGACCACCGCCTTGATGATAGGGTCTAGACATCACAAAACGTATAAGGGAAAAGAATTGAGGGAAGAAAGGGGAGGACGACAAGGGAGGCCAAGGGGACGGGAGCTCTACTTATAAGGTGGAGGTCATCCCATGGAATGGCTCGGTTAGATAATCAAAATTCAACAAGACGCGCTTCGCCCAATCAATTAAGCTCGTCGATAAACGGAGCTTTAATTGTCCAATGACGATCGTCCAGCCCCGTGCAAGCTTCGTTGATACTTAGAACTCACGGTGGTATAAAACATTGCCAAATGAACGTTGCTGAACGCAAATCGCGACTTTCTTCCACTCATCAGACTTCCCACTTGAGACGAAGTTCAGTTCACGCGTAGTCAATACAAGAACACGAAGTAGATTGCCATACAATAAAATTACGCGATGGATAATACAGGAGACAGCAACAAGACAGGCATGGTATGCAAGAATCGTCTAAGAAAACTCTAGAAGAAACACCACTGAAGACAGGTCGTAAACTCGTATCATAAGCACCGGGCAGTGAATAAGCTAAAGTAGGAGCGAGACAAATGATGATGATGATGACAGTGAAAAAGACGAGACGAGGAAAGGGAATAGAACAGTGAACGGTATCTATACAAAGTCAACGACAACGAGATAAGGGTGGACTTGCTTAGAGCTCATCATCAGTGACCTCCTCGCCCCTCTTTTTGCGAGCCATACGCTCCTTCTTCAGCTTGCGGAGTTCCGACGAGGTGAGCTTCTTGGACTTCTTGGTGTCAACCTTGTTACCCATCGCGTCGTACACTTCCTCCTCCTCACCAGCGGCCTTGTCGATACGAGGTCCAGAGCCTTGACCCTCAACCCAGTTGTGGCCAGAGGCCTCAAGACGACCATCGCGCATGGCCCAGACTTCCTGGCAGAGCGACTCGGAGAAGTCCCTGTTGTGGGTGATAACGAGGACACCACCTTCGAAGACCTTGAGAGCCTCAATGAGAGCAGCCAACGACTCACGATCGAGGTAGTTGGTGGGCTCGTCGAGGCAGACAACGTGGGGACGACGCCAGGTAGCAGCACCGAGCACGATCTTGACCTTCTGACCACCAGAGAGACCCCTCATGGTGTTGTGCGAGACGAACTCGGGCTCGAGACCGAAGTCGGCGAAGTGCTTCTCGATCTCGCGACGGACGAGAGGACGGAGGAGACCAAGGCGCTGAGCCTCGCGGGTGTCGACCTCGAGGACCTTCTTCTCGAAACCGCGCTTGATGAGGTCGTCACGGGACAGCCAGATGTTCTCGGAAGAGCTCAGGCCCTTGAGCGAGACCTCGTACTCGTAGGACTGCTTGAGCTTCTTCCTCGAAACGATCTCGTCGATAAAGCGCTTCTGGCCCTCGATGACGATGAGGGAACCATCCTGCATCTTCTTGGCCTCTTCCTCGGTGATCTGACGGTTGGCCTTCATCATCTCCTCAAGATCCTCACCGGTCTGGTAACGCCAGAGCATGTACTCGAGAGGAGTCTTGTCGAGATGCTGATCGATGTGGTGGAAGGCGTGCTGAGCGACGTAACCGATGACCAAGTTGGGGTGCTTCCAGACTTCACCTCCCTTGTTGGGCTCGAGGTCGCCAATGAGCAACTTGACGAGGGTCGACTTTCCGGAACCGTTAGGTCCGAGGATAGCGACACGGGAGGAGAGGGAGACCTGGAGAGTGATGTCGTAGAGCTGCTGGACGGGCTGCGAGGGGTATTGGAACCCGACGTTGCGCATCTTGAGCAAACTCTTCTCCTTGGTCTTGACACCCTCAAGGAGAGGAGGGTCGGGAAGCTTGAACTTGTAGTCCTCGAGAGCCTGGAGGGAGTAGTAGGTCTTGGCCTCAGGAACCTGCTTGACGAAGGTCTCGAGGTTACCGCGGTACCTCTTGAGCTTGAAGCGGTTCAAGTGGAGGACATCGGTGATGGTGTTGTTGAGGAAGGAAGAATCGTGGGAGACAATGACTAAAAGAAATTCGTAAGTAAAAAAATCTAAAAAAAAGTGAATCGCACAAAACTTACTGGAAGTGCAGGTCTTGAGGCTGGTGAGGTAGTTCTCGAGCCAGGCAATGTTGACAACGTCCAAGTGGTTAGTAGGCTCATCGAGCAAAAGGATGTCAGCCTTGAAGAGCATAGCACGGGCAAGTGCGAGCTTCATCTTCCAGCCACCAGACAAGCTGCCAATGGATTGCTTCTGGCGCTCATCAGAGAAGCCGACGGAGGCAAGAGTCTCGACAATCTCCTCCTTGCTAGCGTTAACACGCTTGTCGGTAAGAATGAACTCGAGGACGGAGGTGTCTTCCTCGCTTCCGTCGATGTCGTGCTCGACGTAGAAGGTGCGGACCTCATCGGGGGATGGGAAGCCCTCGACCTGGCCGTTGTTGATAGCGCGCATGAGGGTGGACTTTCCGGTACCGTTCTTACCGCAGAGACCGTAGCGGTGACCACGCTTAAGACGGAGAGTGGCGGTGTTGAGCAGGATCTTGGCACCGTAGGCGAGGGAGAATTGGCAGTTGCAAAGGTCCTCACCCTCTTCCTCATCGTCAGCGGCGGTGTCATCCTCGGTACCCTCGGTAGCCGACTTGACGACCCACTCGCGGGTAACGGTGACGGCATCAGGGGTAGAGGCGGCGAAAGCGAGGTAAGGAGCAAGGGTCTCCCACTCAGGAACGTCAAAGTTCTTCATGTTAACAAGGTTGGCGGCGAGGGAAGCAGCGTACATAACATCAACATTGCCGGCGGAAATGGAACCACCGAGCTTGGTGTAGATGCCGGTGAGGGAGTGAGCGAGCTGCTTCTCGTCGGCCTTGCTGAGAGGAGGAAGGTCGGAACCGTCGTTGTCCTCGGGGACTTGACCGACTTGACGGAGTGTGTTGATAGCGCGGCCAACAACACCGCGAGCCTCGGGGTCACCGATGGTGGCCTCAACCTTAATAAGGCCAGGAAGAAGCTTGGGAATGAAGGGCCTGACAGTGATGTGGGAGTCCACAAGCTTCGACATGTTGTCGACGATACTATAAATAGTAATGTTAGCTCAAATTTCACCGCTGCCAACGGAAAGATAAGACACGTACACTGCGACCTTGCGCTTCGTGGCAGTCAGCTTCTCAGAGAGACCACGGGAAAGGAGAGGAACCATGAGGGAAAGAGTAGGCGAATCTACTTCCGAAACGAAGGTGGTGGCCGAGAGGAGGGCGATGGTATTAGGCACCTCCTCAACGGGATTAATAAGAGCCTTGATAAGAGCAGGAATAAAGCGTTCAATGTCCTTGTTGGAGACCAAAGCCGTAGCCTTTGTCAGCGATTCACGAGCGGCCTTCTTGACATCAGCCTTGGTGTCCCAAATGGCCTCAGAGAGGACGGGAACGATCTCGGGCATGAGTCGGGCAATCTGGACGGGGGCGCTCACGACGAGCTGGTCGAGAGCGACAAGCGAACCAGTCTTGACTTGCCATTTGCCGGCGGTCTTGATTTCGTGGAGGAGAGCAGGGAGAATGAGAGACGCCGCCCAAGGGTTCATCTTGGAGATGTACACACGAAGGGCCTCAAAGGCAGCCGTCCTGACGGCGGGCATCTTGTCGGCAAAAGTCTCGAGAAGGGCAGCATAGATGCCAGAGTCGATGAAGATGGGCTCGAGGGCCCTGATGGCGCCATTGTTGACGAGCGCAGAGATGGCATTTGCGGCACCCTCGCGGGCAGCAGGTGATTTTTTGTCGGCAAGAGCCTTGACGACGGCCTCCCCAAATCCGGTGGAGATGAGGGCGGCAGGGCCGTCTTTTTGAGCGACAGCAGTCAAAGACTGAGCGGTTGTCTCGCGGGCGGCCTTGTCAGCGACAAAGAGGCCGGTGATGTCGAGTTGACCCTCGATAGGCGCAACGGGGGCCTTGAGGGAAGCGGGGGAAGGGGTAGCAGCAGCGGAAGCAGTGACGGCAGGCATGTCTACTTTCTGAAGAAAAGCGGGAAAAGATGTCAGAAGCGCTCAGAAAGGACGACAGAGCACTGAAACATACTTTTGAAGAGGATATAATGGCAGTCTACGTCGTGAACGTCTGGCAAAGGCTGGCAAGAAACAAAGGACGCTCTATATCTCTATGTGGCGTAATGCCTGAAAAAAGCGCATATAGTCAGTACGGAAGACGGGACGAGGGCGGAGGGAGGGACGAACCTCTAAAGGAGAGAGAAAGAGGAAAGAGGAAAGAAAAGATGGGGAGGTAAGAAAAAATGCAGAGAATGACATGCAGCTTATAACCCCCCTGGCGGAGTTTGAAAAATTGGCCACAATGGTCGTGGCAGTGCTCATTTGGCCCCAAATCGGGATTTCGATCAACCCGTGACAAACACAGACAAGCTCATTCTTCATCGCCTGCTGGGTGGCGCGCCGTTCCCGACGGGGGTACCCCACACCCCAGACACGATGCAACATGGAAACCGAATCTTATCGTAAGGAGTACTAGCTAGCTACATGGCTAATTTGCTGTAAAAATACGAGAATTGTCCGTCAGAGCCACGTCGGCGAATCTGCTGAGAGAAAGCACGGCCACAGAACCGCTTCATTCCTTTGCCTCCTGACTTGCAAAGCTTAGTGGAGCGAATGCCTAGATCGCACGTTGATCAGCCTCGAGTCACAGCTTCACACCAAGCGTGAATGTTATGGCACTTACATATCCCCCTCCCTCGAAGTGTTTGCTGTTCGCTTCGACCCAGTGTAACCGGAGAGCATGTAAGAACGCCGATAAGCCCTGAATTTGACATGCCGAGATACGATCAGATTGATATCGACGATGGACAGATGGCAAGAGAAACACAGGCCTAAAACGCACCTCCATAACACACAGAATGCCGATGGTAGCGCCAAACCAAAAGAAGCCCATGATGATTAGGCCAGCCCACCCAAATAAGGTCGACGGGCCGAGGAAGCCTTCAATAGTCATCGACCACAGCACTTCCGACAGCTGTGCATGTGCGAGGGAGAGGGCCCATAGTCGGAGGTACGATGCGGTATGCGAAATACATCCGAGGCAGAATTCGATGGTGTGGATAATTTGGTGGATGACCACCTCACCAAAGTCGTGGTGCTCCTTATAGAAATGACGCTCGGTAAGGGACAAATGGGGCGATAACAAAATTGGAGCGTACCTCTCCCTCCGCGGGGGACTGCACCATCGCTTGCCCATTGCCTTCTTCCTCGTCTTCCAAACTAATACCTGGAGTTTGTGGTGGCATATCAGCGCCGTTATGTCCGATGGTCATATATCCCTGACCATGAGTTCTTTTCATTTTCTTCCACTCGAGATAAGGCTTCGTGACCAACAGCCACGGAACACAAATCGCCGCCAACAACAACAAAATAAGCTGGATAGTGCCTTGACCGCGGTATAATTGGAGTGATGGATCAACAGTCCCGGGTTGCAAAAACATGTTGATCAACATGTTCAAGAGTGACGGAGGTTGCGTTGTCGCCTTGGACCAATCTATTGACCATTTGTAAAAGATGGTGAGCACTAGATATCCGAAGATCGATTGTAGGAAAATAATCTGTGGGATGAAATTTGTCCATAGGTCGGAATAACGCTTGAACTTGAAATGATTAGGGACTTGGAGGCACAAGGCAAATGTCATCTGCGAAAGTCATATCGATAAACTCAGGTTCGCCGCCAACAAAATAAGCGACTTACGTGTATCACTCCAAGAACAATAGACATCTTCATTTTGTACGAGTTCGTGAACACGAGTGCATTGTCCGCTCCATGCCAACCAGGGTCGAGACCGAATGGGTAACGATTATCACCTAGGACGCCGACGACAGTCTTGTTGGTCTCTGCGAATGACCAAGCAGAGTGCCAAACGTGTAGCGTCCTTGAGAAGATGTCGTTGTACATGAAGCCAGTGTAGATCGAGAAAATGCCCATGAGCAGGATAATGTAGCGACCGCTGCGCATATACTCAGTAAAAGGGACAGAAAAAGCGAGAGAACGATCACCCACAAAAAGAATTGACCAATGATCTAAGAGATATGAACGCGTAGTCAATACAATGTGATATATCAAATAGCATGAATGAAGTACGCACCTCTCCAAGATCAGCTTTGGCGAGCTTTCTCTCCGCCAAAATCATGTAGATCGCGAAGACGGTGATGATGGTGCCATGTCCAATATCACCGAACATGACAGCAAACAGGAAAGGGAAGGTTATCACCGCAAACAAGCCAGGGTTGACCTCCTGGTACTTCGCAATACCATAGCTGTCCATGATGGTCTGAAAGCCCTCTGTAAACTTATTCGTCCTATTGAAAGTCGGTGGAGTGCTGGTGGTATGTAATTCATGCAGAATTGGCGGCACACTAGTCCCTGCTCCCTCCTGCAGGAGACGTCAGTAAAACGCTGAAAGTCAGGAGCAAAATTTGATACAGACTGTGGCAGTTCTCAAGGCCAGCTGGATTTGGGGAATGTCTCTCGTAGGGACCCAGCCCTCAGCAATCAAAGTCTTCCTTCGAACGTCATAATTGAAAAGGTTGAGAGTCTCGTATATCATCTTCTCCTTTTTGACGACGTCCTGCCAGACGCGCAGATTCTCGCCAATCTTAACGAGCTCCATGCGCCTATTGATGCCTGTATTGTACAAGACCGTCTGCAGGTCCTCAAGACGGTTCGTGACTTCACGCAGAGACTCCGAGCGTTTGTCCGCGTTGGCGTCGATGGGATAGAGTGTGGCACCCATGGACTCGGCAATCTTGCGGATCTTTGCCAAGAGAGCATCGCCGTGCGCGAAAATGATGAAAACATTTTTGCGAACTTCAGCCCCGCTAACGGGGTCGACGAACGGTTCGGCAATGTCTGTGTGGTTCATGTACAGATTTCCGCGGAGAACACGCCATAGGACGCGCTCGAAAGTTGGCATACGAGAGCGCTCAATAGTACCGGCTACGAACCTAAAGAAAAGGCTAAGGAAGGTCGCTTGAGAAATACACACATACGAGGCTCACTCGAGGTCGAATTGCACTCCCGAAGAGGTACTGTAGCCAGCTTCACGGTCTTCCTGGAGGAGAGGAGTGACGCTGTCATCGAATGATGAACGAATGTCCGTCTGGTGCCCCTGAGCCTGAAGTAAAAAATAAGTTTCGTCAAGACTGACAACAGTCCATCAAACGGGAACCCACCTGCTCAAAGAACACAGCAGTCTCTCTGAGGACGTGTCTGGCTTCAATCAACTCTTTGGTCCTCTCGCTCAGCTTCTCATAACTTTCATTCATCTTGGTGAGTCTCTGTTCATGTTCAGCCAGGGTGGTGTCCAGCTCATCAACAGTCTGCGCAGCACGGGGACCGACAGTGATGAGAGGAGCCGACTCGTGGAGAGAACGAATAGGGACGACATCCTTCTCTTTAGAAATTTGTGATGAGAAGAACCGGACGCGTCGGCCCATCTCGTCTATTCTCCTGATTTCGCCAACAAAGGAGCGTTGGAAAGGATTGACACTTGGGTTCAGCTACAGATTATTCACAAACCATTTCAATAGACGGGTAAGTATCTCGTATAGCTGGCAACGTACGTCTTTGAATTGCACATTTCCTAATTCTCCGAGCTCTGCAACAGTGTCATGGGCAACCTCAGTAGGCACGAAGAGCTGCACCAAGCTCATCTGCTCCGAACCTGTCACAGGAGTTAAACCTCTTCCTCACGCGTTCAATAAGTAGTCAGTACGCACGGAGCAGACTCGGATATTGGTCTCCCATGAAGAGATCTTGTCAGAAACGGTGTAGCCTTCAGGTGAAGTAGGACAGAAAACAGATTCGGGTGGAGGCGGCGAATCTTGGACTGAGCGGCTGCGTTTCGGCTGCAGCTTTGTTTGCTTCCGTTTGCATACCCTGCATTACGTAAACCATGGACGCTCATATTGAGGTGGCCTTGCCGTTAACACTCGTACTGTACTTATACACTTTTGTCGTGCCTCTCTTATCCTTATCCATCTCCCTGACTTGGTCTTCCAAGGTTGAGTCTCATCTAGGGGATTCTTCTTTCCAATGTTTTGATATGCCGAACATCTCTATTGAACCCAAGTTTTTAAGTTCGATCGATGACCTGAACTCAATGACTCTAGTCTTTCCAAATAGTTCTAATGAAGTTTCAATAGCACAGGTACATACCGAAAGACTGTAACACAAGGTCAACTAGAGGTATCATCCTCTTTGACGACCGCGATCACTTCACCAATATGCCACCGAAGGCACTGGTCGACTCTTTCACAATGCTGAAGCTCTAGGCGCTTGATGGTCTTATAGACATGTTTGCTTTGGGGACAAATGCCTGATATCTTCGTGACCAGGGAAGAGAAATGGGTTTACCCGTACGAGCAAGCAGCGGTTGTAATGCCACCGAGCAGTGGCTGAAACGTTTGAATTTATCAGGAATTTATGGATACCTCAAGGTTGCCCTTCTCACGCAAACCATTTGGGCAAGTGGACCCTTAGGCTAGGCTTGACGGGGGCGAGCTGCGCTAGGACTCGTTCAACCATCACCGCCACGTAGCGACCATGGATATTTCAGCCCTTCATGACCACCTCCTCCAACAAATTTTCAAGGAAAATGCTGACATATCTAGTCCTGTTGAAGTGAATCGCGTCGGGACAGTTACCCATGATGATTTTGTTCTAGATGACATCAAGTCGAAGGACAATGCGACGACCGCGTCTTTAGGCCGACGGACTAGGATGCACGCACTCACAACGACGGTCCGCTCTTTGTCCGTCTGCCGCCATTGGTACTGGATGTTGACGGTTCCTTCGAGATGGACATCCTCATTGTGGGGCGGTCTTCTCGACCTTGACGTCCTATCGGAGACCAAACCGGAAGTGATACAGCAAATCCTTGCGAGAGCAGGCAACGTCGCACCCTTGTCGGTCAAAGGTACAGACCTCCCCTTCCATGGTCGAATGGCCAAATTCGCTTTCGACATTGTACGCGATCATTGGGACCGCCTTGAATGGGTGGACATCTCCATCCACAAGGATTCAAGGGTCTCACCCGCCGAAGTTCAATTTTGGAAGAGAATTGCGACTCCCGCGAAACGACTGCGTCGCTTTTTCTTTACGTTCTCAGATCCCACAATCGCTGGTCCGGTCATGTTGAAAGATGCTCCTAATCTGAAAGAATTCCATTCAACTCCTTCGTCACCTCTTCTCCTCAACTCTTCGTGGGTCTCGCAGCTCACCCACCTCTCTATTGATAGCATGGGTTACCCAAGTCTGCTTATGTTTGACTTCCCTAGTTTTCTGAATGCCCTACACGGCATGCGAAACCTGGAAAACCTGGGCATCACCAATACAGGACTAGCCGTAGGAAACTATAAAGACCACCGAATGCTCAAACTTACAAACTTGCGGTCACTTACCCTCAAGGACGAGTTCAACACCTGTTTCGCCTTCCTTCGACACCTATCGCCTTCCCCTCAGTGTCGGCTTGACATTCACACACAATCTCCACGCGGTATACCAGACGATGTGTATTGGGCTTTCGACAGCTGGATGGAGAGATACTTGCCGAAGCGCAAGTACAATGATAGAATCCTCATTGATCTGCAGCCATCATACGGTGAATTTGTCGACGCTTATCCCGACTGCCTCCCTGCGCCCACCATCAGGTTACGTGTCGATTATGTCCCCGGAAGCGACAAAGTAAATGCAGAGTCCTTGTTTGGCTTCCTCCCTCGTGGTAGATTTAGCCGCGTCAAGAATGTTTGGTTCCGAATGAACCTCCCAATAGAAAGCGAAGATTTCCTAGACTCATACGACGTTTTCTTTGACTTCTATGGTGGCTTAGATTCGGCAGAGGTGCTCAAGACGACTCTTCAAGGCTTCCAAGTTTTTACCATGATTGCGCTATCCGATCCTGACGACGTCCCTATGCCGAGATTGAAGCGCGTTCGCATAATCTATGATAAAGACAACGCAGGCGTGGACTATATAGACCCTGCAGAAACTACCCTGATTGGCGGATTCATCCAATTGTTCAGGATGAAAAGGCGACTTCGACAGCCCATCCGTCATCTGGACGTCAGGGGTTTCATGGGAGACTTCTCTGACTTGGATGTATGCAAGGGTTTGCGCGTAACATGGAAGGACAAACGACATCGCCGCAATGGGGCTGGGGAGTACATCTGTGGCAGTGGTGATCCCGAGAACAACCCTCTGGATGTTGAAGACTACGACAAGGAAAATTCAGATGACGAGGACCAAGACGAGAGCGAGATGTTGATTGATGAATGAATCTAGATATTTTATGAATGATACTCTGGCAATGATAATCGTTTCTTAGGCTGCAAAACTGACTCTGAAGGCTGCATGTTGGATGATAGCTCCCACCTGATTTCTGGCTCAGGAGGAGTGCAACTTCTTCCAGGGTTCGCTCTCCTGCTACAATTTGTTTTAGTATTGTTCAGTAGTATCACCATCCCTGATGGAAGGGTCGGCAGCCAAAATGTCATTGTCAACACCCCTGACCTGTATTGTTATCCTTCTGACGACCTTTCAGAAGGGAGTAGTGCAGGTCAGTGCCGCTTTCGGCTTTTTTGCCCACCTGCCGACTTCGACTCACCCTGATGCCTTCCTCCTTGCTTCCTCCGAGTCTTTGGTTTGACTGATATGCGAATAGAGCAGTCGTCATACTTATTGGACTTCCAATTCCATCTATGTTCCATTCATTGCTCAACTTCCTAGAGGGAGGTTGTTGACATGTTGAGATGATAATTTTACCGGGTTGATGATACTCTGAGTGCGCCGTTGTCTAAGTACCCCTCACATATCTCAGCAAGATCTCATCCAAGATGAGCATTTCGTCACTCCCCAATGAAATCCTCCTCCATATCTTTGACTGCAACACCATCATGGCTAGGCCGTTCGAAGCTAACGCCAATAGTGGTAGGGAAGGAACGCAAACCGAGGACGACTCACGTCTCACCCATAATATACGACCAGCTTCTAGTCTCTCCTGGTCTGCACGGAGAGGCAAAATTCCACTCGTAGCCGCTCTCCGGTTATCCAGAGTCTGCCAGCGCTGGCGCAAGATACTTCTCTCTGTCCCGTCCATTTGGGGCCGCCTCCTCGACTTGAACGTACTCAAACACCCCGACCTGTTGGAAGAGATCTATCGTCGAGCAGGGACCAGTTCTCTGTTAGCTGTAAAGGGCGAGAATCTCCCTTATCCTAGTAGGTCAACGTGGGGCGAATTTCTCTTCAGACTCATACAAGACGACTGGGCTCGTTTGCAATGGATCGACGTGACTTTCGACGCGGAGTATGGCCTTCAGGCGCGCCATGAAGAGATATGGATGAAGATAAAAAATCCAGCGCCCAACCTGTGGCACTTTGCCATTAAATTCTACTGGCGCTACCGGGTTGATATCCCTCCCATGGTCTTGACTGACGCTGCGCCTGCCCTACGAGAATTCTGTGCAACCGTTACTTCACCGCTTCGCCTCGATGCACCATGGTTGCAGCAGCTAACTTACATTTACATTGACGGTTCTTGGTATGAAAAACCCCCTTACAGCCTTCCCGACATCCTCAATGCTTTCCGAGATCTGCCTAGTCTCAAGACATTGCGTTTGATGCACCTGAAGCTTAGGGAAAAGGCTGAAGTGTATTCCGATGTAGAACTTCTCAGTTTACAAGAATTCACTGTGCAAGATGAATTTGAGAACTGCGTTGCTGCCCTTCGGCACATTAAAGTCTCGCCGCGGTGCCTACTGGTAATCAAGGCTATCTCCTCGTACCACATTCCCCCATGGGATTATAGACCTCTCGCAACTTGGATGAAAGATTTTTTGATGGGCCGCTCCTACAACGAAATCATCCATATTGATCTTCAAAGGACATATGCTCGTTTCTGCGACGCATACGACGATTGCTACCCAGCACCTACAACATCGTTCAGCATCGACTTTCTCAACTATTATGGCATGAACGCAAGAGAGTTCTTCTCCCTTCTTCCGCGACAGAGCTTTGCTCACGCCAAGCACCTTCTACTGAGTACTCAGGGTGAACCTCACGAAAGGATCGCTCCAATATGACAAGGAATTCCCGAAAGCAGTCATTGACCTCTATCGCCGCCTGAAACTCGTCAAAGTCCTGAAGACGAACTTGAAAGGATTTCCGTACCTGGAACAAGCTTCCAAACCGTCTGAACAAGATGCTGACGAAGTACCTCCACCTTTGCCGAAACTGTTTCGTCTACGCATTATTTCGGATGAAGGTGACCCTGTCCCGGGATACCTCCCATTGGACGAGTGGGAATGTGGATTTGACGGGGATAGATTTTGTGTGGATAGATTTTGCGAGGCATTTATCGAAATTTCAAGACCAAGATATCGACATAGGAAACCTATAAAGGTCTTGGACATCCGAGGGTGTCATGGCGATCTTACGCGTTTGGACATCTGCAAGGGCTTGAAGGTTGTATGGCTTCACGCCGAAGATCGCGAACGGAGGAGGAAAGGAGTTTACACATGTGGCAGTGGTCGTTCAAAGGCCCTGAATATCAAATATGTTTAAATGCCGCTTTATTAGCACACGTCGGAATCGGAATCCACTAGCATCAAAGGGTAGTATGACCAAGTAATGCCATCTTGAGCTCTGGAGCCCAGATCGACCGTCATGCATACATCTTCTGTGCTTCTGGAGGATGTTTCGAGCTTACTGAATGAAGTACTGCCAGTCATGATGATACATAATTGGTGGGACAACACAAGTAGGAAACAAAGTAGATAGACTCAGTAGTAACCACCCCCCCTTCTTGAACCATATCTCCCACCGCGGTTATATCCACCACCACCACCACCACCTCCTGCTCCTGCTCCTGCTCCTGCTCCTGCTCCTCCGCGCCCCCAATCATCACGTCCTCCTCCGCCCCCGCCACCTCTATCCCCATAATCCCGATCTCTTCCAAACTCGTCCTTGCCGCCACCATCACCGTAAGTATCCTGATGCCCAGACGGAGGGTACGACGACCCAGAAGAAGGATAAGAAGAAGGGTATGAGTATCCGTTTTGCCTTGACTGTTGTTGTGGTTGTTGCGGTGGGGGCTGAGGCTCCGGGTAAGAGGAAGATGATCCTCCTCCAAGACCAGGAATGGCAAAGTCATCAGAGTCCTGATGATCTCCAAATCCGCCTCCTCTTCTAGATGCGGGCTCAGAAGATGTGAAAGGTCCGAAATCTTCCTCTTTACTCCACAACGCCCCACCACCACCCCCAGCAGCACCTCCTCCGCTGGTCCCTCCGAACCCGCCGCCGCCAAATCCTGGCACAGGCATTGCCTCCTCTTCCTCCTCTTGCCCTTGCAAATCCACCACCTCTGGCGGTTTTTCGCCTCCACCCGAAAATACACTGCTCACATCGCCCGGCCTCTCTCTGCTCCAGAAGCGCGTCGTGTGGTCGTTGGAACCACTTACCAAGATGTGGCCGAAAGGGTGGAAGGTGAGCGACCAGACGTTCGAGTCGTGTGCTTGTGACAGGGTTGCACGAGGGGCGGAGGTAGGCGGGACGTTGGAAGAGAGGGAAGTGGACGGGTCTGAGTCGGGTGTTGAGAGATCCCAGTGAAGGATTGAGCCTTCTGACCCGCCAGAGACAAGGAGGGGATGGACGGGGTGCCAAGTGACAGCTAAGTGAGATGTAGATATCAGAAACAGTAGCAACAAATGATAAGCAAAAAAACATACAGCAAACTTCTTTTTTGTGCCCCTTCAGTATCCGGAATTCCTTCATAGCTCTGATGTCGAAAACGCGTACGGTTTGGTCCCGCGAGGCACTAGCTACCAAATTACCATTCGGCGACCAAGATAATGCCTGCACTGTGTTTTTGTGCTGATGTCTGTCAAAGGAAGTTAGTCAAAAAAACAAAGTACAGGAATTACTTAGCACGCTTACAATGTCGACAGGACAGTGCCAGTCCGCGGGTCCCAGAATTTGATCTGATTATCTTTGCTTCCAGAGACCAGTAAACCCTTGGTGGGATGCCACTCGACGCACTTTACGTCCCATCCATGCCCTGAGATGAATATTTTAATGATTTGGGGAGCAGTCTGAGATCAATCAGCTCACCTGTCAGTACGCTCTCTACTCTGCTTTCTGCGAACGACCATATTCTGACGCTAGAATCATCACTAGCAGTCGCGAATCGCCTGTCATCCGGGCTGAAACTAATCCCTCTGATGGCTTCTCGAGACGGGGAACCTTGCCACGCCGTCAAGTTATTCATGTTGGGCTCGAAGTACTTGATAACTCCACTTCTATCTGCAGACGCGAGGTAAGCACCTGAATGGGTGAAGCGCATCGCGTATATCGCGGTGTCGTGTGCTTGCAAGATAGTCTCGAAGTTGAAGGTTAAGCCATTCCAAAGTGTGAACTCTCCACTTGTTGAGCCTGTTAAGATACGGCGCGATTCGGGTGTCCACTGGTTTCCTGTTCAGCGAGAGCGTAGGAACTAGATTCGCCCGACGTACTGTTACAACATTGACTGGACACCGAATCTTGTTCGTAGACGTATGGACGAACTTGGTACATAATGACGTGGAGGGATTTTCAGGGTATGCTTTCGGAGGTAGGAGCTGAGAAATGACAGTATCTCAGTAACCAGCTACGACCTAGCGAACAGCGACTCACGTCAATAATGAATGGCGGGGCAGGTCTCATATGTGGGACAAAGTATGGATTAGGGCGTAACTTCTTTAGCTGAGCAAGTGCAAATTGAATACGTCTTCTCAATAACATGCATGTGCGACGTACCAGAGCCCATCGCCCAACACCACCATTGTAGTCCACCGTCCGACGCGGTCTTGTCTTCTTGATGATTTTTCCATCTATCACTTGCCCTTCCGGAATCTGTCCAGTGTCCTGAGGTGGCGGTTGCGGTTCTGAAAGATACTTCGTAGGCTTCCACTCAAGATGAGGTATTACCGACGGTTGTGGTATTACACTGGATGGCAAAAGCAGAGGCAGGTCGGACATGGTTGGCGTGTTAGAATCAGAAGGCTCGTCCAACGACCCCCTTGGCTTATCAGATACACTTGGAAATGTGTTTTAATAAAATATGGGATTGCCCAGGGTGCCTTCTAAGGGTCTTCACTCCTGCCAGAGGCGTATACTTCGAGGTCGGGTGGAAGGACGAAGCCGAATGAGCCGCACCGTTGACCTTTGTTTGGCAACTACCCCTGTAGCAAATAGGTTAATATCACAACAATAGTATCCCTAGGTTCTCTCCCGAGATAGAAGTGCTATACTACTGCGCCAAACAGAGAGTATTCTAAATGGTGTCAATAGAACAACTCTGGGCAGAAATTGAAAGAATTGAGCACTGTCCATCCATTAAGCGCCGGTGCGGCTCGTACGGATCAAGGCCGTGAGAGCTTGATGAGTAAGCAACCTGCATTGCCCACCTCGCGTACAGGACTTTGCAATTTCTCGAAGTTGCCCTCCCTCTCTATTCTTGATACCCCGTTTCTGCACTTTCTTGGGCTTTCTTTTAACTTATTTGAATTTCTGAAGCTACAAAAGGTATTATATTGCACTTGAACCGTCATTTTTCTTTCAAACGTTAAAATTTTGACTTTTGGAATGCTTTACTAATGGGAACTTGATAAATCTAGGACACATCAGTCGAAACCCATCTATTGTACTCTGAAATCCATTTCCTCGTAATTTTGAAGTCAAGATGGTGCGGTCATCCCAAGCAACCACGATGACGTTTTCGTCTTCACCTTATTTCCTTGACCGAGGACATCATGGGACGGCTCAGCCCATCACCGAGCGTATAAATGTGAGCGTCCCAATTTCTTGCACTAGTCTTTGAGCGCACTCATTTGCATACAGCCTCACTCACGTCCTATCGTGTCGTACTACTTCCCAAAAGGCGTTGGGGCACTGCATTATGGGGTAAGATACTGTCCCTGCTACACGCGGCGCATACCAAATAGTTAACTTACGCTATAATAGGAAAGGCATCCGATGAAGCCTCATCGACTTACCCTGACCAATGCTCTTGTAATGGGATATGGTTTGGACAAGCAGATACATAGCATCTATGATCCAAGGCCAGCTACCCAGGAAGAACTCGAGAACTATCATGACCATGATTACATCGAATTTTTGTCGAAGTAAGTTTCTGAAGTCTTTCACCACTCGAATTTCAAAAGACTAACAGTTCCTATTGACCAGAGTGACACCACAAAATCAAACTCAAATGAGGCAGATGATTGATAATTTCAATTGTGTCGAAGATTGTCCTATATTTGCCGACATGTATGATTTTTGCCGGATGTACGCTGGTGCTTCACTAGCAGGCGCACGAAAGCTTTGCGCAGGAACAACTGACATTGCTATCAACTGGTCTGGGGGCCTCCATCACGCTAAGCGAGGGGAAGCAAGTGGATTTTGTTACGTTAATGATATTGTTCTTGCCATCTTGGAACTCCTGAGGTTCGTTTCAGGTCACGTTCCATACTCCGATAAAGTTTATCTGACCGTTGACTTATTGACAACTCTTTAGATATCATCCTCGTGTGCTTTATATTGATATCGACATTCACCACGGTGACGGCGTCGAGCTTGCATTCTACCAGTCCAATCGCGTCATGACGGTCTCTTTCCATAAATATACTGGCGACTTCTTCCCCGGCACAGGTAAACTAGACGATAACGGCGCCGGACCAGGCAAGCACTTCTGCCTGAATGTACCCCTCCAAGATGGGATCGATGACGATATGTACCTGACCATCTTCAAAACGGTCATAGACGACACGGTCACGGCTTTCCGCCCTACCGCAATTGTGCTGCAATGCGGTGCAGACTCACTAGGATGTGATCGACTGGGCGCGTTCAACCTTTCCATCGCAGCTCATGGTGAATGTGTCAACTTTGTGCGAAAATACAACGTCCCACTTCTTGTTGTAGGCGGAGGGGGGTACACAATCAAAAATGTCTCTCGATGCTGGACGTACGAAACTGCTGTGCTTGTAGGGGCCGAAATACCCGACGAGCTTCCCGCAACAGTATACGATGCGTTCTTCGCTGATTCGCAATGGAAACTGCACCCTCCTCTAACAGGAAAAGTGGACAACCAAAATTCGCCGGCATCACTACAGCGCATCACTATCAATATTCGCAACAAGCTGCGGTACCTCCAAGGCGCTCCAAGCGTGGCGATGCAAGAAATTCCACCGGATCTGCAAGGCCTGCTTGCTGACGAGAATAGGACGGCAGAGGAGAGGGACGAGGAGAAGGGAACCGGACATGCAGGAGAGAAGAGGCTAGGACGGTCAACGGCCCGCAATGAGTTCTATGATGGGGATAACGACAATGATCAGGACTCGACTTCAACGCCAACACGGGGCAGAGGTGCACCAGCGGGTAGGCGGGGAAGAGGCAGAGGGCGCGGGAGAGGGAGGGGGCGTGGAGCTGCCAGTGCTGCCGCTGCAGCGGCTAAGGAAGCAAGCACGCCAGAAACACCAAATGGTGAAGACAAGGATGAGGATGCCGCGGAGGCAAGTCCAGCACCTGTAAAGAGAGGCAGAGGGCGTGGTAGAGGAAGGGGACGAGGACGAGGACGGGGTCGACCACCGGCAAAACTGGCCAAGGCCAGAGAACTCGAGAAGGAAGAGGAGGTTGGTGAGGCGAGTACACCTGCGACAGAGTCGACGTCCACTCCTGCTGCCATGGATGTAGACGTGGATATTTAGAGTTCCTCTGGCCTGCAGAGTGTCTTTTGGGTCTGTGTAGCTTGTATTCTTATTTGTTCTAGTATCTACATACAGTGCACATAATTTGTATTCCTAGTAAATCATAACATCAGATTTCGTCAGTAATAATAATGATAAAAAATTAAGTGGGCGTCGATTGTTCGTCCTCCGTTTGTCATGAAAAATTCGTTGCTATTGAATGGGAGTTCGTAAGTTTCACCATCGCCAATAGATTATGGCACCGTCATGTCGTCTCTTTTCACTTCCTGCATTTGTTAGACCTTTTCAAGAATGAAGGTGTGTCGTCGATTTGTATCACGGTTGACCTTCATTCAAGGGAATAGGACTTCTAATTTCCGCATTGCCATGTCGATTTTCCGGACCAACATCAGAAGTATCATCGACGCGAGCCGCGCCTTCGAGCTCCAGGGGCGATAATTGCTGTGTAGTCGTAGGCGTCGCAGAAGTCTGCCTTTGGAACCTTTCAATAACGGCTCTTCTCTCGCTCTCTGTGCTTGAGTTCACTGCCTTTCTGCCTTCCGCTATACGTGTCAGACGTTCGCGGGTGTACACGGTCTTCCCAGATAACGTCTCGGTGAGCTTCCATGCGCCGTGGACAGTGATACTCGCTGGTGCTGTTATAGCCACTTTTGAAGTCGGTCGAGGATGGTCGGCTTCCTCCTGAGGACGACGGCTTCGGGAGACAACTTCAGAAAGACAGGAATGTTAGAAGCTGGGAAAAGAATCTGGGCAAAAAGAAACGACTAACAGTGTTTGATAGCACCTAAGACACTCTATTTGAAAGGAAATCAGTCACTTATCAGAGACCTAGATCTTTTCGGGATGTCAAACCTTATTCTTACTGGACTTCGATTCCTGTATGGTTTTGGCAGCACTGCCATCAGAAGAAACTGACGATGCAGAAGTTATCGACGACATCCAATTATGGCCGGGTCTTGCATCTACGTATTCCTGACTGGGTCGTGACTGATAACCACGACGAAGACCTTCATGCACAGAGGTCACAGCATCAAGAATGCCTAGACATACCAATTTAAGTAGTGCTTTGACTGCTTAAGATGACTTACCATGAGACGACGCTGTAGTCTCGTCTGATTTTCCGCCACTCTTACTCTGTCCAGTCAATGACCAAAAATATGCATTGGCCCCGCCTCCCTTGCTTTGCTCAGAGGTGCCTTTGTGCGATCGATATTCCTTTGGACCTGAAAGTGACGTTGGGTAAGCCGGTAGATACTCCAGCACAGGCCTTTGACATACGATGAAGAACCAAGTTTTGCATGGAGATTAGATTTGCATCGGCGAGAGTCTGAGCTGCAAACACGCTCAGCCTCAATGAGTGTTCCTTTGACCACCAAACTGCCACCCGAGATGGATCTAAAGCACATCTCATATTTAACAATGGGAGATGCTTGTAGAAGCTATCAATTCCTCTGCGGACACCGTCCTAAGGTGCAGCACATCCATGTCAAGGGCAAAGAAAATTGTTTCAAGATTTTGCTCACTTCATAACAGATTTTTTCTGCCAGGCTTTTAGCAGCCTCTTTCACAGGAGGGCTTAGAGCAAATTTGATTGCTTCTGCCAGTCTCTTGGCAGTCAATTCTTTCTGAGGGATTGGCTTAGGTCCGGCTCCCGCCTTGTAGATCATGTTTCCTAGGAACCAATCATGAGTTGGAATACAGGTCTTTATATGTCGAAGCATACCCCAGAATCCTTGATCACCAAAGAAAGGGACAACGACTGTCGGCCGACCTTCCGCCAGCCCAATAGCTGTCGTACCTGCTCCGCCATGGTGGACGACTGCAGAGACGCGCTCTTCAGCAAATAGCCAATCATGAGGAACGTTTCCGAGAAGGAAGACATTAGAAGGAACCGAGTTGCCCCCTAAGTTACCCTTGAATGGAATTTGAGAAAGAGAAAACACCTGAGGGGCCTTTATGCGTACCCAGCCTGACGACACCAGAGCTCGAACGCCAGCTTGTCTGGTGGCTTCAAATACTATCTCTAAAAGGGAAAGAAGTTCTTTAGAAAAAGTATGCCCAGTGACACGACGAAATAACTCTCACCTGTCAAAGCATTCGGATCGTCTACGACCACAGAGCCAAACCTACGAGTGCCAACGCAAGTGGGCAAGTCAGGTCGTTGCGACTAAAATAAGTATTTGCATGGATTCTGACCCAATGTACACGGGTGCTTCGCCTGCCGATAGAAACGCAGCTAATGCTGGCGAAGGTTGATAATTTGAGGCGAGGTCAAGGAAATAGAAGCCGGTGACATCTGAGGTAAAGTGGTCAATATATTTTACGAGGCATTCATGAGCACCTTAAGATTCACTCACCAATATGGTTTTTCCAATCATCAGGCTTTGGAACTAGAGCTGGGCTCATGCAATAGCTCCAAGGGACTTTGAGACGGTCGACATATCCTGGACCTGAACGTATGCTTAAGGAGGGTAAGCCGACCCTAGTCCTGAAGTCATTGATGATATCGACAATCCTATCGAGATGTTGGTTATGCAATTTTGCAAACTTAGTCGGCCGCATACCCGTGCCATGTCAAGAGGTCTGCTGCAGCGTAGCTCAAATAATTGTTCACGCCGTAGCCAGCGTTCGAGTCGGTGATGTTCACTAGGGGGTGCGGAAAGGCAGTCGTCGGTGACCTGAAACGTATGAGAAGGGCATCTCATCACACTGGGAGGATGTCTGACCAGGGCATAGCTGAAGATCCGATCAGTAAACGACTGTACAGATGTAAACACACTCACTGAAACTTAGATGAAGTGGAATTCCAAGAGCTTCCGCACAGTGTATATGTGCAAAGGCAGGAGGATTGGAAATGATTGCGTCTGCAGCAAATGACCTGCCAGAGACAGGATCAGGCGAATGACAGGCATCCCAGCATCCGTTGATCATCTCGTTGAGCATCCTCCTCTTCTTGCCAATATCACCGTTGGCCAATGACTCAATGCCGGGAATCAGGCCAGGGTCTACATCATGATTATATTTGGTAAGTAGTTACTTACTACGAGAGTTGCAATTGAACATTACTTTTGACCATGTAACTCATAAGATCTTGAGGATTGCCACCAATATTGAAGAATTCAAGCCCAGCTTCATTTACAAAAGCTCGAAATGTTTCATGGGTAGCCATCCTTACACGATGACCGTCCTTCAGTAATTCTTTCCCTAGAGCGACATATGGTTGAACGTCCCCTAGGGATAGAAGTCAACACAAAGATGACTGTTGACAAAGGTCGCCTACGTACCACGACTTCCAACAATCATGATAACGATACTAAGCTTCGGGCAATCTTTCCAATGATCCTGATCTATCCCAAACTCCTCAACATCTCGTGAACGAAATTCTGTTAGACTACCGATAGTCGGTATCCTTTTCTTGAAGTCGAAATTCAGAGATATCCGCCCGTCCTTGGTGAGACCTGCAATGGAATCAAGACCTATCCCATGCGAGACATACTTGGCATAGTCTTCATGAGTACAAAGGTCTTGTGTTAGACGCGTTTGTAGCAAGCAGAATATAGGACTTACTGATAGTAGTTTGCTTTATCGGTGAATTCTTCTTCTTTTCCTGTCCAACCCTTTCATGATCGTCACGAACATCCGATGTCGGTGTGATGGTGGTCATATGCACGGGATTGACAGAATTGTGCGATAGAAACGAGTTATATGGGACTTCTTGTTACTGCGGTTAGACAGACGCGACGCATCCGGGCATGACGGTGTTAAAACATAGGCACTCAGTAGCTCAAGTTGTTCGGATCAGAGAAAACACTTCTTTTGACCAGAGACACCAGACTACACAGCCGAAAAGCAAGCTCAATAGATAGAAGTGAAAGTGAAGTACGGGCGTTGGGGAACGTTGCAAGGTCTGATAAGGAGGCGGCGCTGACTAAGCACCGACGCGTGCTGCTGCGAGTCCGACGCGTCCACAAGTTTAAGCGCGTCCGATCGACAGTGGCAGTGCAACTGTGATACTGCTAGTATACATACTGCGGGCCCAGTTGCAGCAGCAATCACGCTATCTGCTCAAGGTGCTAAGGTCAGTCTGATAAAGCTGTGCTACACCGCTCAATACAAGTATTATGGAGGTATACTCTATGTGTAAATATGTTACTGCTCTTTACCTGTTCCTGGAAGATTGTAATTTGTGGATCGGGATACGACGACTAGTAAAATATATCCAGCCTAACGCTTCGAACGAGATCCTGAAGATGACAGAGTCATGCCAAAAGAAAATAGCTCGTGTCCATGAAATAGAGACTGAACGCCACCTCCAAGCCACCTCTCGCGCTTAGGCACTTTGGTTCAAGCTGCTAGCCTCAACCAGTGGCCATTCACGCAGATGACGAACATGTTCCACGGTGCGACCGACACTGTCCTGGATGTAGGCAGTGTCAAAGCCGAAATGCTTCTTGCCGTCGCTTCCAGTGTACAACCCGACCCTATACGTTTCTTCCTGAAGAAACAGTCTAGATTCCAGATGTCTCTGCGTCGTCTTCGCCCCAGATATATCCAGGGCAGGGTCCTTTATGACGTGACTTGCATAGCAGAGTGACATCAAGTCCGCAATGCTCATGAAAAATCGAGGGAGCCGGCGATTTCTCCTAGGCCAGGCAAAGGGTAAAGCTAGCGTGTACAGAACAAGATATCCAAAGACCGCATAAAATGACGCCTTATGGATGTCAAATACTATCCAGTCTCCGGTGTTGGTCAGCGTGAAGAGACCCGCGACGAATATCGGAAAGAGTGGTGAAACGAGGTTGAGCGAAGAGAATATGGCTACTCTCCAGTGACTATTCTTCAGGGCATCGATGGTAACGATTCCGGGAGTTCCCCAGTGGTAGTTCAATAGGATGCTCTCAGTTGCTGAAGCATCTGACTTTGCCATGTTGGCAAAGGGCTGGCTGAAACGGTGGCCGAGGTCGATCCGCTCGATAAATACGATGGCAAGCAGAGAGGAGAGGAAGACGATGATGTTCCGGAACACGAAGACGTACAAGAAGAGATCGTGAGCAGCTGGGTCGTCTTGGAAAACCCCAGTGATGCTTATATTTGCCGGCGAAGAATCAATCTTGGATGGGTCGAAAGTGGTATTCGAGGGTGTAGTCATGGATGATGAATGATCAACGTCCGAGATAAGGTGAGGGAAGGCCTTCCACCAGGTATTTGGGAGTTTGAACCCTTTCTCGACGGCACATTGAGCCCAGGCATAGATGCACACACCAGCGGAAAGCAAACAAATTATCCACCAGAACCATCCAAGCCATGGTGCATAGTAAGAATTCTTGGTGTGCGGGTCTCGGGGAGCGTCGTATTCTTGAGAGCAGGTGCAGAAAGGGAGGTGTGATGTGCTTGTGCATGACTCTTCGTTTTGACCTGGTTGACAATTGATGACCTCTGCAGGATGGAGACCGTTCTGCAATTCCGCATCTTCTCCGTTTCTAGCTGCAAAGCATCCGTCAGCAGAATGACTCTCACAATTTGGCCATACGTACGATGATTTTCTCTGCCTATTCCATAAACTAGCCTATGCTCCTTCCCCTTCTCCCAGTAGCCAATCCTATACTCCTTATCCGCCAACAACTTCCTCGACAGCTGATCCGGTTCCTTTTCCAAGATCTCAAAATCGTCAAGTACATTCGAATCATGAAAGAGGGCCAGGTGGTCTGCGATAGTAACTGGATCCCATTTCAATCCAGTGCAACGTGACCACAGGCGAACCAACAACGACACTAGAGTCGTCACATTGATTGTATAGAGGACGATGAGAACAAGTGTCGAGAAAGGGCTCACGACCACCATCCAGCCATTAGGATCCGTAGACGTCGGGTTGGCGCTCGCCAAGAGGAAGGTAGCTTTGAAACTTGTCAAGAATGATATCAAAATGGCATTCGCGACTACGATGAGCCGGAGCCAATATCGAGAGTGCCTGGGCGACCATCCACGAAGATGATTGAATAGATCACTCCATGATATCGCTTCAGAATAAGGACGCGCCACTGTGTCCTTGCCTTGGGAAAACCTTGTGCCCAACTTGGGACCTGGGTCAGGGTCTGCCATGCCTATGTAGAACTCGAGGCGGTTGAATGCAAAGTACATGGTGCGTGCAGCAAGAGTAGTGACAGTGCCGAGGAAGCTGGGAACGTATCGAATGACGAATTGTATATCCGGGTGAGAGGTGTAGAACTTGCGGTCTGGCCCCGAACGAAGGAGGATTATGATCATCGATAATACGCATCCGAAGTTGAAGGCGAGGACGATTATCAGAATCGTCGACGTGAGTACCAACGGCTTGGCAGTGAGAGGACCATAGCCTTCTGGTACGCCTACTTTGATGAGAATGTCATCGGAATCATCTAAAACAGGCTTGAGTTAGCCAGGTCCTAGGGCTACCAAAAGAAGAATCATACACGATTGCCTTGACGCTTCCACGCGCAACAAGGGGTCAAGATCATTGTTTTCTTGATCTTCCTCTCCTTCCACTGTTTGGGTATCTGAGGTCAAATATGCAAGATGACCTGTGCTGTTAGGTTGACGACTCAGTGCATACTCTGCAATTGTGTCCTCCATGTCGATGTTCTCCGATATCGAATGCGAAGCAGCAGCTTCATCTTCTTCCAGCACTATCGATGGAGCAATGGCAGGTTGACGACCTCCATCGTGACCCAAGGGAACTCTTGACGATGCGATGTTATTATCATCTGTCCTTTCTTCCAGTTCGGAGGTTGCCTGGTCGATGGCAAGCTTTACGAAATGGTGCCCGTCGCTGGAACGAGGCAGTTCGACCAGTGAATCTTGTAGACTGCCGCCAGGGCTCCCAGATGCCGAACCTCCCAATGTTACCTCCATGTTGTCTTGAATGTCTGTAATTGCAAGCTCTGGCAACGGAGAAAGCCTGCTGGGTGTCATACTGTCATGAATGAGAGAGTCGGAGGATAAGGTGGGAGTAATGAGACTTCGGGCGTCTAGATTGTCCTGATTTGACGCCGGCATAGATGGGAATGCCTATGGGATACAGGCCAATGGAAGGTAATAAGATAGTAGGAGGATAGAGATGGTGGTGGGATGGAATGAATGCTGCGATAACCGACCCGAGAAGTATTTTGGATGGATGGCACTGTATCTTGGGCAGGGGGGCATTTCAGGGACAGTCCAATTAACTGAATCGGCCAAATTGCGGAACGCTCAGGGAGCACGGACCCAGCTGGGTGGCGTCTAATCTGACAGTTGCTGAAACAAGGACACACATGAATGAAATAGATTCAGGGCGTCAGTTACATAGAAGCTACTTGAGGTCGGCTGAGCTGAAGTGTGAGATTGGTGTTGAGACGGATATAAAGCACCAACATACTGTCAAGGTATAGAAATTATAATCATGAGGGCCCTTGGGGCGAAGGCGTACAGAACTTTGGAAGGCCATTCTACAGTCCGGCGATTATTTTCATTGCCTCCGATGGCAGATGGCAGATTTTCGTAGCGCCAGCCTGGTTCGGCGTCTTTTGAACTTTGAAGCAGTGAGTAGTGAGAGTCCGGAAGAGAGCTGTGCATGATCGGCGCGGCGCGTTGTTGGGTCACGGATCAAATCAAGTGAACGACGCTCGAGGCAGCCGCCATCACCCTTTTCCTGCGTCCACCATGCCAAAATCATGAAATACCCTCTTTTCAGGCTGTTTTTAATCCTAGCTCTGGCACTATGCGCACGCGCGTCGTCTGGAGACCGTGCACTGGAATACATTCAATGCGTTGACCTCTGCAACGCCGAAAGATGTTCACAACCCAATTCCGAAGCTTCCTTACCATTCACCCTACGCTTGACGCGTTGGACATGCAAGGACGACTGTAAATACCGGTGCATGCACGAAATAACTTCCCGGCAAATTCACTTGAAGGAGAGAATTCACCAATATCATGGCAAGTGGCCATTCTGGCGGTTATGGGGCATGCAAGAGCCAGCTTCTGTCGCCTTCTCTCTCTTGAATATGTGGGCGCATGTAAAGGGTGCCGCAAAGATCAGGAGAAGAGTTTCAAACAATCACCCCATGAGACCGTATTATCTGACTTGGTCAGTAATCAGCGTCAATGCCTGGATATGGTCCTCCGTCTTCCACACGCGAGGTGAGTGGCCTGATGCCATATGTTGGGGAGTGTCTTATCTTTGGGCAGATCTTCCTTTCACGGAGAAGATGGATTATTTTGCTGCAGCCCTTGCCATCATGTACGCTCTGTACTACACGATCATTCGGCTGTACCACCTATACGAACCTCAGCCCTTCACTCGCTTGACACCACTCTATCCCAGAACAAAGTCTCGCAAACTCCGCAGATGGCTTGCAGCAGCTTGCACACTGAGCTACATCGCGCACGTCTCCTATCTCACACTTCTTCCCCGGTTCGACTACACCTACAACATGGCTTTCAATCTCACTCTCGGCATGCTTCACAATGCATTGTGGGGAGTATATGCTTTGCCAAAGCTGAATTTACTCAAGCGATTTCCTTCGCGACCGAAAACGTATCACCCCAACTTTGTAGGCAAAGCAGGCGTGTTTGTCTTGCTGACGACCGCGGCTACTGGTCTTGAATTGTTTGACTTTCCCCCTTGGGGACGGACTATCGATGCTCATGCCTTGTGGCATTTGGTTACCGCTCCTATTGCTCTGTTTTGGTATGATTTTCTAGTCGAGGACGCTCTTGACCCCAGTTGGCGAGAGCCGAAAATGTAGAGCCTGGCTCCTTGCTACCAGTCATTATTTATCAATTGACAAGTCCTATTCACACCGTGAGTTAGATCTCTACGTTCATATAATGAGCAGTACATGTATCTTGTGCGCAACTCAGAATGCTGTAGTTACCAAGAATTGGTCAAAGTTCTTGTTTATTTCGCTCGTAACTCCTACACACTCATCTTGTGCCAAAGTGAAATGCAACCCCACTAACACGACAACTGAAATTATCCTGAATACAGCCTGTCTACAAGCCGAAATGAACATATGGAATCCAGGCAAGAAGACCTTCATCCGTGTCGCCGAGCTCCTTTCGAGTCTGCTGTGCAGCATAATGAAGAGCACATGCCGCATTTTCACCATTGAGCATTCGCTCATGGCCTCCACCTAGACCACCTTTCTCACAGGTGATAAGGTATGAGTAAAAATATTCTGCAATTTTTGGAGCCACTGAATCTGAGATTGACCACATCGTCGCGACTACACTGCGGTACCCGGCTGCCAACATCCCAGCAGCCAGGTGGACAGCCTCTTCAGATAGCTTCTCGTCGCCTGTACTCGTCTGACACGCAGCCAAGAACGCGAGGTCAGCCTGAGCCAGATTTTGCTGCATAATTGTTCCGAGATCAAGTGGTCCATCATAGAGATTGAAGGCACTTTTGAGTGGCTCTGCTGTATCCTGACGGGCATGACAAGCAAAGTGAATGCAACTGTAGGCATTCATCTGTTTGATCCCTTCCTCAACAGTAGCAGCAGACCGGTCTAAGGTTGAGTACCGGACACTGCTAGCTTCAAGGACGTGTCCTATTCTTTGAATCTCCCTGGTTGCCCCAGGTAGAGGTGATTGACCTGGCGTGTCTGGTTGGCTGATCATGACGAGACCAGAAGAAGAGATATCGATATCTAAGGGCCGTTTGGCACGATCAATCAATGCAGAAACAGAGGGAATATAAGACAATACTGCATAGTCAGAGATGGTAAGCGAGCTGCCATCTTCCCCGTATAGCCCAGCAGCATGTACAGGAAGAAACGCGAGAGGTCCAGTCGAACACCACCATATTCTCACTTTCTCCGAAGGCGGCTCTCCCTGTCGGTGGAAATGCTGAGTAAAGTTAACATGTAACGAAAAATTTTTTAATCGCTCACCGAAAGCCCGAGTTTATTCAGAATAGGGTGAACCAACGCGTTCCATAGGTGACCCAGAACTTCCTTGGTGATGCTACCTGTCTTGATATACGTCTCCAGGCGCATTCCTCGTTCGCGTCGCTCTAATTCAGATCCACGCGCCCTGAGTCCGATATGACGGATAAAGGACTGTAAGGCACGTCGATGATTATCTACCTTATCATATGGCAAGTCTGGTAGTGGCAAGTGAAGAGGCGCCTTGAGACCAGATATAAGGATCAATGCATCAGAGCGGTCCTGGTGTACATTCACAACGATCACAATGGCGGATGGCGGAAGATCCTTCATAAGCGTTGAATAAGTTGCAGGTCTAAAGAAGTTTCCGAAACCTGGGATGTTGCGAATTCTTTCAAGCAGCTTATCCCACTCCTTTGCAAGGTTAATGCGGACGTCCACTTCATCCTCGAGAGACGTGTCATGGATCTTCTTCACTTCTTTTGATAACACATCTGGCTCAGGACGAGATCCAGCGCTCTCTAGGGCCTTGGACACCTTCATGAATTCCTCTGCCAGAGCCGGATTGCTCATCCGAAGGGCGTCGAGAGGTGAACGGAATCTATTAAGCTGCCCCCATACAAGGCACCGGCCCTCTTCAAGCCACTCCAGAGCCAGATAAGGCCTTCCTTGGTCAAATGCAGCGGCAGCCGCCGAAACTGAAAATTCCGATATATCAAGAAGAAATGTATAACGTTGCTGGATTGTATGCTCTAGGCCAACGACTTGAGCGGACAGCTGAAGGACATTGCTCCAAGCTTGCAATATTTCGAGGGAGTCCACCTTTTTGGCATATTCTGCCCATTTCCTTGCGTTGAGGCGGAGCTCTTTCGAGGGTGATCCCAATTGAGAAGTACTGAAGCGACGGAAACTTGTCGTAGCTTTCTGAATGAGGGCGAGTTCCTGGGAGTGTTCAAAGCAAAGCTCCAAAGCTTGCCAAAGATTACTCTGGAATTGCGGTAGGTCCGGATGCCCATATACTGCTCCGAGTCTGCTCGCTTCCTGATGTGCGTTGACTGCGTCGGAGATGTCATTGAGCTGCTTGGTATATTCGAAACGACGTGTAAAAGATACCCCTAGGTTGGTCTGATATATCGCCTTGTCTTTATTTTCGTCCGCAGTAAGATTAATCGCTTTCTGTTGGAGAGATATTGCGTCTGAAATGTCAGCAAGGTTTTCCGTATGTTTGAACTGATGCATCAATGAAATCCCAACGTTAGTCAAGAAATCTGGCAGGCTTGGATGGTCATTTGGGGCAAGGTCAATTGCTCTTCTGCCAAGTGATATTGCTTGGAAGATATCGTTGACATCTCCAGAGAGTTCATATCGACTCGTCAGAGTCTTTGCTAGATCAACAAGATACATTGGCAGATCGAAGCAATCATTCGCTGCTTCGTTAACTGCTTGCCTAAAGAGCGATAACGCCTCCGATAAGTCATCCAGAGCTCTTGTTGTTTGGAAGCGATGGAGAGCTGATACGCCAAGCTCGTGAAAGCGGCATGCATCCTGCATCTCCAGAGCAAAGGTGATTAAGTGATCGCAAGGTTGCTGATAAACATTTTCACTGCCTGTAATCTTTTTCTACTTGAAGTCCGAATGGGGGATGTCACCGTACTTGGTAGTGTTTCTGGCGAATCGGAGGCAGCGAGCAGCTATGACCAAGGCACAACTCCTGCTAGACATGAGCCACAAGTGCAACGTTTCCGTCGAGGAACACTGAGTTGTTATAATAAATGAGCTCGATTGAAAAGTCAATCCCACAGGAAGGAAGGGTCAGAATAATAAAGGAGGGGGAGAACGCAGAACGAGACGACTTCCGCTTAGTCAGCTACAGTATTCTTCACATCAGTGCCACCGGCCCGATAAGTTGAAGTTGTTCCAAACACCCATCGTTTCCTTGCCATTTTCTTCCGATTTTGCCTTCCTGCATATGGTGGAACTAGTACTCTGTCATTGTGGCTGAATTGCTTGCGTTTTGAAGATTTTACTATCATAGACAAGCTTCAGAAAATTCCCCGAAAACTCGCAAGTAGACAACGAATATTGGAGTCGGAGGCACTGATGCTCACATTTGCTGGGGACAATTCACCTGTTGCATCAACACGAACCCTCTTACCTGCAAATCGAAGTCGAGCTTCTTGACTTTGGTTTTATCTTGGTGCTGTGAAAGGGCTGGACGACGCTGATTGGCCGGGACCCAGCGCCTGTGAAATGATCGTGAACTTCTTTTGCTTGACAGGTCTGGCCCTGACCTGAAATGACTCGACCGTGACCGAACCTATCAGAATTGGCTCATATTAAACCTCGTGTCTATACGAAAAGCCTTCTTTGCCTCCCAGCTCCTACATCATCCCTTCGTTGGACGTTGTCATCGATTCTAACTGTTCAAAACCATGCCCGTCACTGTCGTGCCACGCCCCGCTTCTGGCGCTCAGGCTACTAGCAGCCGTACAAGTGCAAATACAACGAGCCTTCGGTACCTGCTTGTTCTTGACTTCGAGGCTACTTGCTGGGAGTCGGGCACCCGCACGAATCAAGAGATCATTGAATTCCCTACCTTGCTTTATAATATCCAAGAGCGGAAGGTCGAAGCCACTTTTCATAAATACGTCAAGCCCGTACAGGATCCTACGCTCAGTGAATTTTGCACACAATTGACGGGGATAACACAGGTAAGATTCTCTTCGAACCTCGCCTCGGGTTGGTATTAATACCCCGCCTAAAGGAAACCGTTGACGCAGCAGATACATTTCCTGTCGTCTGGAATAGCTTCATTGAATTCCTAGATCAACATGGGGTCTTAAGGGAACCCTCGTCTTTCTCATTTTTATGCTGTGGCGACTGGGACATCAAAACAATGCTGCCTGTTCAATTGGACTACGAAGCCTCAAAAGGCAACAATCTTCAACGTTTACCGTCCATACTCACCGAGAGGTGGATCAACGTCAAGAATCCATTCAAGAAGCAATATCGCCTGGGACAAGGGAAGGGAATGAAAGGGATGCTAAATCATCTTAAGTTGAGGCTTGAGGGGAGACATCATTCTGGTATTGACGACTGCAAGAACATCGCGAGGATTGTTCAGAAGTTGCAAGCCAGTGGATGGGTACCGGGAGCGGATACGCGGGACTTCACGAGAAGGACATATTATCCTCGGAGAACTTGATTGAGTTGCAGGTTATGGTTCGGTTCGGGGCGTACTATCTAGCATATCTGTAGTGATCATGTCCGTACATCGGAGGAATGAGGGACGGCTACTTTGAAACATCAATTGCGAGGATGTCAAATCGAACTGAACGTAATGATCATGATCTGTCAGAGAAAGCGCCCATGAATATGACTCAAGCCCTGTAAAAAGTACACGGTCTTCCGGTGAAAGCGATTCGGTCTGCTTCGCCAGATACCTCCAACCACGCGTAACACTCCTCCAGAAACATCTAGTTGAATGGCTCTCTTCATCCGGCGTGTTTCTACCAACGCCAGAAAAAATTCGATCTCTACCTTGAAATATTTGCTTGTACTTGACTTCGAAGCAACCTGTTGGGAATCTGGTACGCGGATCGATCAGGAGATCATCGAGTTCCCCACCCTTTTATACGACATCAACAAGAAAGAGGTGAAGGCTACATTCCATCGATACGTTAGGCCTGTTCGAAGTCCCAAGCTGAGCCAGTTCTGTACATCTTTGACTGGAATAGAACAGGTGTGTCCTGACGCACGAGTTCCAACGGACAAGGAATGACGGACTGATTTTCGTAACAATTTCAGGATACAGTAGATGCTGCAGAGACCTTCCCCTCGGTGTGGAAGGGTTTTCAGGCTTTTTTGAAGCAGCAAGGTGTTTTCAACGATCCATCTTCCTCCGCATTCCTTTGCTGTGGCGACTGGGACACTAAAGTCATGCTGCCATCCCAGCTTGCCTACGAATCGTCCTCCAATAAAGACTCTGAACAGCTCGAGCCACTGCCTGTCCCCCTAGCAGATCGCTGGATAAACATAAAGAAGGTGGTGCGGAAGAGTCACAACCTCAGGAATGCGAAAGGGATGATGGGCATGTTGCGTCTGCTAGAGATAACGCATGAAGGAAGGCACCATTCAGGCATTGACGACTGTAGAAATATCTTGAAGATTGTGCAAAAGGTACAGTCGGACGGTTGGAGGCCCAGCAGTCAGGATCTTGTATGGAGTGGTCGGGACTGAGAAATGCTGGAGAAATGGCGCATGAGCTCGTATACACCTTCAAAACGCGGCGAATGTCGGTACAGAGTACGCGTGTCATATTTTGGGCCTCAATATCGGACAAGTAAAAGTCAAGTGTACACTGTTGAGGGGAAATCTGGAAGAGAAAAAACGTGAAGCAATAAGTTGCTACTCGCTGTCGAATTGGCGAGTGCTAAAAATAGAAAGTACCGTGGTGCAGACCTCTCGTCCTGTTTGTTGAACTGGAACATCGACTGTGACTACACGTTTCTCCGTTGGGATTCAGCTAGCAGTTGGCGCCTTCATTGGATCTTCACTGCTTGAGGTGATATCCGTAGGCTATGGTGGCAGATGAACTGACCGGGGCCTCTATCGTACAATTTGAATCGGGCACGCTGCTATGGGTGGTCGGATGGCGCAATCTTTCCCTAATTCCCACTGTTCTTGTTCAATCGGCGTCCAACATAGTCATCTGTCATCTCGTTCTATACTACAACTCCAAACCACTACAAGATGCCCGTCGACACCAGAACACTTGACCACATCGTGCATCTGACGCCTCCTGGTACGGTCGAGGAAGCATCAAACCAATGGCGGGACCTCGGATTCAAGTCAGCCCATTCCTGACCAACTTTGACTTTCTCGCAGCGTGCTTATGAAGACATTACTCTGTGTAGAGTTCTCCCAGGCGGTGTTCACACTGACGGCCTAACAGCAAACGCTCTCGTCGTACGTCTGTCTTCCGATATCTCTTTACAAAGCAAGCTAAGCATTAGCCACGGAACTGCTAGGTTTTGAGCGATGGAGTGTACATCGAACTGATCTCGTTTACCCACCCTCTGTCGCACTACCCTCCCGATTCCCCTGAGCACAAAAAGCGGGACAACCACAATTGGGCGCACCTCCCGCCAGGTTGGATTGATTTTGCCTTCCTCGGGACAGGATCTCGAGCAGCAGGCGAAAGCATCTCACAGACCATCAATGAGCGTGCAAAGAAAGAAGGAAGTGGAGTTGAGTATGCTCCTGAAGCGGATGGGGGACGTACCAGGACAGACGGTGTTGTTCTAAAGTGGCTCATCAGTGGGCCAAAGACCGGACGCAAAGGCGTTCTACCTTTCTTCTGCGGGGACGTGACACCAAGAGAATTGAGAGTGCCGACGGACCCGCCTTCGAACACCGTACACCCGTCAGCAACATCAGGCATCGCATATGTTCACGTCCTCGTTGACCCAGCTTCATTCGATGAGGCTTCAAATCAGCTCGCTTCTGTCATTGGTCACAAAGCAACTACAACCACTACAAACGGTGCTCGCAAGGCTGCCTGGGATTTGCACACCCCCGGCGGTTCAAACGCAGACACTCCCAGGCTCATCCTCACGACCCCTGTGGGCGGCGAGGAAGAGTCGTTTGTGAAAGGTGCAGTCGGAGGGAAGGGTATATATGAAATTGCATTCTTTGTGAAGGGCGATAAAGTGCCGAAGAGCAGCACAACACCTTATGGAAGAATTGCGTGGGTGCATGACGAATAAATCTTCAACTTAGGCACTCTCAGAAAGATGTAAGTCATGGGATTCAAGAGCACTCTCACACGAAGTTTAATATCCAAGAATAGGCGCGTTCCAACAAGATTAGATTCACTAGTATTTGAAATAAACGACCACTCTTGACTCCTTATATCACTAATCGCTGGCTCTCAGTCACCCCATTGTAGCTCAATCCTGTCCCTTCATCCAAATTTCTATGCCGATTTCCTAAGGACGAAACTCGCGTTGTTGATCCGAACGTGTGTCTATTTGACATCGCTAGACTAGCAACCCCACAGAAGACTCAATGGCGCCATTCTCTCTCGATTTCTTCCCACTTCTCTATGACAAAGCTCTATAAGAATGCGATGTCGCTGACCGAGGCTAGCTTGGCTCGTCGTTCTGTCTCCTCTCAGATTTTGAAGCCGACACACAAGTCTTGACTATGGTAATCAACACTCAGACCCTTGACCACATTGTGCACATAACACCTCCTGGTTCTGTAGACGAGGTGTCGAAGCAGTTCAAGGAACTTGGATTCAAGTCAGTCGTCTCCGCCCATGCAAAAGCCAGATCACTTATGGACTTGGATCTATAGAGTCCTTCCAGGCGGTTCGCACACCGACAACCTCACTCAAAACGCACTTGTCGTAAGTAGACCTCTATTGCCCATCACCCACTTCATAAGCCGAAGACGAAACGCTTATGGTTGCCAGGTCTTCCCAGATGGAGTCTACCTCGAACTTATCTCATTCGTTCATCCACTCTCATACTATCGTCCAGGAACTCCCGAACACCACGCGCGAGATACGCACCAATGGGCCCACCTCCCCTCAGGCTGGATTGATTTTGCTTTTCTAGGGAACGGCCTTCGCTCTCCCTCACAAAGCATCTCAAGGCTGATCAATGAGCGCTCGAAAAAAGAGGGGAGTGGGATCGAGTACGACCTCGAGGTTGAGCAGGGACGCGTGCGGCATGATGGGGTCCAGCTGAGATGGCTGATTAGCCAGGCGACGAAAGAGGCAGATAGGAGGGGCGTTGTGCCGTTCTTTTGCGGTGATGTCAAGCCGAGCTCGAGGAAGTTGCGTGTGGGTAGTCAGACCTTGGCTGGCTTTCGAGGGTACTGATGGTGTTTTTCTTTTGAAGGTCCCAAGCGACCCACCTTCAAATACATCCCATCCATCCAATGCTCTTGGTATTGCATTTGTCCGTGTAGTAGTCAAGCCCTCTTCCTTCGACAAGGTCTTCAAGCAACTCAAATCCGTCGTCGGTTTTGAGCCGACTTCAACTGTAGCAGGCCCCCGAAATGCTCAAGCCTCATGGGAGCTGGAAACCGTGAATCTGAATGCCAAAAAGAAGAGAAGTCGGCTTATACTCTCCAGTGCTGAGAGTGATGAGGAGCGGGAGTTTGTTAAGAATTCCATTGTGGGAAGAGGTATCTTTGAGGTCGGCTTCTTCGTCAAAGGGACTAAGGTGCCAGAAACCAAGGCGACACCTTGGGGTAAAATCTCGTGGGTGAAGGGTGGTTAATTGGATCTCAATTGCGAGGAGATTAGCAGGGAACAACTGTATTATAATGAGTCCACAAAAACAAAAAGCATGCGTGTGCACAATGCCCGGATTTGAAGCGTATTTTGATAATTTATATGGAAATAGGTGCCCATCTGTCACGAAGTAGGAAGCAAAAAGGGTGCTGCTAGATATGCTATCAAGAAGCCAACCAAAACGAAGAACACTGTTCCTCCAGTCCCACCGAAAAAGTTGTCAAAGCGGGACTCAACCCTGCCCATATTTACGGCATCTCTCAAAGCATCTTCCAGCCCTCTGCTCATAGCTTCCATCCCAAACTTCTCCCTGGCCCGCCTCTTCGCCCTTGCACCTACTGCCTCCCTTTCCTCCGACGAGAGATCGACAATTTCTTCCAAAGCGTGAAGCCATTTCTCAGGAAGAGGCTCCTCTAACCAGCCTGTTCTCTCGCTTTTTGCGTGAGGAGGGGAAGACAGCACACTCTCAGTTGGGCCACCAGAGTTGCATGCTAGGACGGGTACTCCGCATGCCATAGCCTCAATGGGAACGATACCGAAGTGTTCATTGGCAGGCGTGTACAAAAGAGCGATGGAGTGAGGAGAGGTCAGAAAGGCTGTACGTTGTGCGGTCGTGAAGTTGAGGAAGAAAAGGACGTCAGCCAGACCATCGGTCCTGACTGGATATTGGTGGAGAAGGTCATGAGAAGCTTGGATGTCGTATGTCAGTGAGAGATCGGTGGCCTTGGAAATCAGTGTGTCGAGTGTTTTGAGATTGTCGTCTAGTCGAGAATCGTAGCCGCCTAGCAAGAACCTTAATAGGACTCACGAAAGTACGTTGTCGATAAATACCTGCAACAACTAGGCGCAGGTCTTTGAGATCTGGACGCTTTCTTTTCAGAAGACCAAAGGCCTCTAGGGCCAACATTGCATTTTTCTTTCCTTCGAATCTATTCAAAGAAAGAAGAGTAGGTCGCGATCTGGCGGTGGGAGATGTAAAGAGAACTTAGATTAGATCGCATTCATATTGTAGACACCTAGCAGAGGAAGCTCACGATGAGATTGCGACGATATCTGGATCAGAATGGTCAACAGGGGCTTCATATGCTGAGATATTAATTCCTGGGTATACAATGAGCGGCGTCTGGGTAATCGAAGGGAAATAGGCTTTGAAAACTCGAGCTGTGAAGCCTGAATTGGCCAAAATAATGTCGGCCTGCCCTGGGGAAAGAAAAGTTGAGATATTACAGGCAAATTTCTGAGTAAAGACAAATTACGCGTGGTCACTTCCTCCAACCAGTCCATAGGCATCCTATACAGCCTCTTCAACAATCCGCCTTTCTTGACTATTTGGTTACTCCCTTCCACAAAGGCTCCGTTTGCGAGAAGCTTGTCCGGGAAATGGCAATAGAACACTACTCTCGTGTTTCCCAGCGAACGTAAGAAAGGCACACATGTCGAGAGCTGGTCAACGAAATAGACGTCGTATTTGGGCGTATCGGAGAAGAGGAGGTGCGCGGTAAGGTGTAGCTGCCTAAGGTGCGCAAATAAGATGTGTAGTTTTCCGAATAATGCGCGAGGCAATGGTGGAGAGATGTGGTATACACTGAGCGTCCCTGGTGCACACCAGCTTCAGACAGGTGGGCATTAACTTGCAAGGTGTGAGACGCACCGTCGCGAGTCTCTTCGAAGCAATGATTTGGATCATGATATGATGTATATATGTCCACTGAGTGGCCTAATTTCTGCAGACCGAGTGCGGCGTCGACTACAAGTCGCTCAGCACCACCTGTAAGACCAATACGACGCTTGAGTAGTCAATTTGATAGAACCCAAGTTTGTTGCATACCGATTCCGAGGTCAGGATGAATAAATGCCACTCGTAGCGGCCTAGACATGATGCTTGGAGAAAGCTTATGAACCTTGCCCACAGCTACAGCATGGATTTACGAGCAAAGACCACGGTGAATGTTTAAGGTAGAAAGTGTTGTGCTATAAATAGCCACATGCAGACGTGTTAACGCACGCTTGACTTGACTTGCCATCTCAAAGCCAAAGACAGGGCGAGGTCATGAATCCTGAGCAGTCCGTAGATTTCAAGCTGTTCAACAATACAGAGAGAAAAAGGCCACAATACACGACCTTGTTTTTCGGAAATAAGGAACAAAGGGGTGTACATAGATCAAAGCCATCCCGTAACAAGGTTATACAGCAGTTTCCCTAACGTCGGCGAGAGTATCCAGCATCCCTTTCCCTAGAATCCCGTCGCTCCCTTCCGCTTTCCCTGTCTCTTTCGCGCCTAGGAGGGGACCTTGGTCTGTCCTTCTCCTTATAGCTTCCGCCCCTTCCATCTCTTCCATCGTCCCTTCCATCGTCCCTTCCATCCCTGCGAGAGCTCATATGTGGAGGAGGCGAACGCGATCGCTCACGCACACCACGGCCAACTGGAGAAGGAGAGCGAGCAGGCCGTCGATCACGGTCACGACGATCACGGTCGGGGTACCCACTGTCGCGCGGTGGAGGTGGGGACTGACGACGGCGGGATGAATAGTCCGGACGCGTGTCCATATCCCTGTCCTTATTTCTACCGTCTCGGTCTCGACCATAGTCGCGAGGTGGAGGAATAGGGGACCTTTCCCGGTAGCGCTCTCGTTCTCGCTCTCTGTCGCGAGGAGGAGGGGGTGGCGACCTCGAGTCTTCATCGCGTCGACGGCGCGGAGGAGTAGACGGGGATCTTGATCCTGAATCGCGTCTTGTTGCTCGACGAGGAGTGATGGACCTTTCTGCCTTTCGGCGTGGTGGAGTGCGGGATACTGATCTCGAGCCGCCCCTTGCTCTGCGACGTGGGGGCGTTCGAGATGGAGAGCGCGAGTCGCCTCGGCGCTTGCCACGTCCACGAGACTCGTCAGATGAACTCTCGCCAGAAGATGACGAGTCTGAAGAACCATCATCCGAGTCCGAATCTGACGAGGTATCAGAGTCTGAATTGTCAGAATCAGAATCCGAGGAGGAAGATGTTTCCGCTTCAAGCATTGCACGGCGTTGCTCCATGATCAACTTGGGTGCATTCTGGAAGAATAAATTTTCAGCATCAGAACTTCGTATGAAGAGAAGCGCTAGTCAGCACTAACTTTTAGGTACTCTCTCATATCTTCCGTCAAGATACCCAAACCAATACTGGTGAAATAGTTGATGGAGAACCGTGTGTTCTTCGGAATGTCGGTGGGGAACATCCCAGCCGTTGCCTGCCTGATCTCAGGGTCTTTGAATCTTTCAGCCAAAGTCTTCAAGCCCATGCTTTCCATCATCTCTTGCATCATGATCTTGACGAAAATACGACTGCTACTTGTCGTATCCTCCTCATTGATCTTGACGCAGTCCAGAACTACCCAAGAGATGGCATCGCTTGAGAACAAGTACCCAAAGAATCGGGCAATGTTCCTCAAACGGTTGGTCTCATACCGATGGATGGTGGTGTAGTAGTTGACGAAGGCCTGTTCGAAGCAGTCGGTCCATACCCTGTTGAGCCTGCTGAACCGCTCGCCGATTAGACCGTAGAAGGTGGAATATGAGCGTTCTTGTGAACAACACTCGATGATCATGTTGACCATCTCAATCTGTTGGAGGATTAGCGAGGACCATTGATGCAAAATGAAGATTGCCACTAACCTCCTGTCCTTCCTGCAGCTGGACCTTGAGCAGCTTATGCACGGCTTCTTCGTAATTCAGAGCATTCATGATCGTCAAGTAGATGACACGACGTAAGTTGACCAAGTTGGTCTCTGTCCTATCTTCAATGCCTTCCTTTTCAGCTACGACTAGGGAGATGAGTTAGTAACATGAGCTGTAACGTCAAAATCGAGTTACCTTCTTCATCTTCGTCCGACTCCTCGTCCGACTCTTCAGATCCTGACTCATCATCAGATTCGTCACCAAGAATTTCGGCCTTGATGGCCTTGTATTTCTCTTCGTTTTCGAGGTAATTAGGATCAAACTTGAAGACATCTGCCGCCATGGGTCAAATCTCGATCATGACGGATGTCAAAAGGAGCACTTACTCAAGCCTTCCTGGACTTGCAATTCTTCCTCCAATTGAATCTGATGCGTAATCTGCTCTTCCTCCTCGACCAAGTCTAGGCCTTCCGGAATAATCGGGTTGTCCTTGTACTTGTCTTTTCTGACTTGCATGAGGACTTCAATCATATACTGAACCCTTTGACTGATCCTGCCCTCGTTCAGGACGGCGCGGAAGCGTTCAAATACTGTGGCATTGGCCTTTGGAGAATTTTCTGCGAGGAAGGCGCCGACTTCACGGGTGAAACCGACGGCAATCTCGATGGAGTCATCGGTTGGCCGTTCAAGCAGAAGGACAAGTATCTGAAGAGCAATGATTTCATGGGCAACAGCTTGGTTGACTAGATGTGCGATGAATGTCGTTGTAGAATGACAGACAATCTATAAGAGTGTCAGTGATATGGTAATTCGGACAGTGGGAAGATCCGACAAACCTTGTCGTTTCGCTTGAAAGCCCTTCTGAACTGACTGATAAGCCGTGTTAAGAGAAGCTCGCCGACTTGAGGCAACTTAGTATTGATGACAGCAACGAGGGCAGCGAAGACAGGTGTGAAGGGCAAACTGGCTGCTTGAGCCTTCATTATACTCCTCGCAAACAACCCACGTCCCCGGATGAGATTCTCGTTGAAGAGCTCCGGAATGATCATTTTGATATTTCCGACGTTGACCCTGTTAACGATACCCGTGATAGACTTGCGAAGCGCATCCCAAGACAGGCGTTGATATTCGGCACTGGTTTTGTCGGCAGCAGCGGCTTCCTGCATAGCACGAAGGCGCGCAGGAGGTATATAGACGCCACCAGAGCGCGTGTTCAGCAGTTTGGCGAATTCAGCACGTTGTGCAGACTCTTTTTCCTTCTCTTTCTCCGCGACCGCGACCGCAGTTGAGTTGGACTTTTGGGCATTATCGATCTCCATAGCTGCTACTCGAGATTCAAGCTGGCCATCCTTCGGTGGTGCAGGTCCTTCAGAGTCTGAGTCAGAAGCTTCGGAGGGCGACCGCGACCTCCGACGACTTGAAGGTGGTGCGCCATCAGCTTCAGGTGTCCGTGAGGGCGACCTGTTTGGACCCTTCGTCAGTACTGGCAACTTCACCGAGTTTGCCAACCACATACCTCTTTCTTTTCTGAGCAACGGCCTCCGAAGCAGATGGCGAGCTCATATTTGTATGGGCTGTCGTCTGAGAGTGTGTTCAAGTCGCCGCCAGCGATAGTGAGCACAGCTCCAGTTTGTTTGGCTTTAATTGGCATCAACAGCTGGAGCAGCCGAGCCTTGGCCGCGACTTCCTCGAAACTCACCACCAAGAAATTCGAGCATCTGCAAGTCTACGGTCATGGGATATGCCACTCTCTAAATTTGTTTGGCGCCCAGCGAGCGCCCTCTTTAATGGTCAGAGATGCGTGCAACAGATTGGGTCTCTTTGGCGTAGCCAATCACATGTATTTCACCGCTTCCTGGCATCCGAGCCGGGTCCGCACAGGGAATTGCGATTGCGACATGAAAGTATGGCGTCTTTGTAATTGTCCTGGACTCTGGAGCTCCTTTCTTTGACCTGAACTTTGACAAGGTCCAGATATAACTTATCAGAGATGTCTGCCCTGGAGAAACTAGAGGATATCAGCAAGGTGTGATACAAGTTGAAATTAGCAAGCCTTTTTCTGACAGTCCTTATTTGCTTTTCAGCTCAGCAGTAATGTCACTCGTGTGCTGGGTCAGGTATGATTATGGGTTTACCTCCTACTCCACCCCGAATGCTTAATTGCGTACCGGCAGAACCCTGGCCAGTTCACCCTTCAAGGTTGGTTGAAGTTGTCTGTTCTCTGCTTACTTCTCTCTCATCTTCGACGTCATCCAGGGACTAACACTTACCTTATCGGTCCTCAAAACCCCTACATATTGATTGACACGGGTGAAGGCTTGGACTCCTATATACCTGTCCTCAAAATCGCCTTAGAAAGCCCTTCAAACCCTGACAAGGAGGACGTCTCTGACATCATTATCTCGCACTGGCACCACGACCACGTCGGAGGCATCCCTTCAGTACTTGCGTTGCTCAAGGACTTGTGGGAATCGCGTAACCCTGGACAACCCTATGCACCACCTCGTTTGCACAAATACCCCTTACCCGAAGGTGCAGAAGGCGGGCATACAAACTCGGACAGGAACAAGCTCTCCCGATTAGCTGAGCAGCTGGCTCGAGGCACATACATACCTTCACCAATAGGTGGCGTTTTCCACGACCTTTACGATTCCCAGGTATTGCACAACAGTAAAGGATCCCCTTTGCTTCGGGTTCTACACACCCCTGGCCATACCGTCGACTCGATTGCCCTTTACGTCTATCCGGATTCTACACTTTACACGGCAGACACCGTTTTAGGCCATGGAACTGCCGTTTTTGAGGATTTAGGTGCTTATATAGCCAGTCTCAGGCGGATGCTCCGATTTGGTACACCCAATGCAGCTCCAGATGAAGCGGTACCAGACTTCTCTTACACCTCCCTTTATCCTGCCCACGGTGCAGTTGTAGCCAAGGGCCGCGAGCTTATCTCAACATACATCGAGCACCGACTAGAGAGGGAAGCACAGGTCATTGGTGTCCTACGAACACCTGCTGACACTTCTGGGAACGATGCCGGTAGCAAGACAGGATTTTCGCCTTGGACAACCTGGGATATTGTTAAGAAGCTGTATAGAGGATATCCCGAGAATCTGTGGCTTCCTGCTGCTCGTGGCATCGATCTCCATCTCAGGAAGCTGGAGGCGGAAGGGTCTGTTCAAAGGGTTGGCGGAGAAGGGAAGGACACGCAGTGGAAACTTCTGATTTCGCCAGCTGTTAGTCCCAGTCTTTAATTTTGTACTTATCACGGATCATGGGAAGATAATGTATGAAGTATGCATGGATTCATTGGTGAAATATATGTAATTAGTCTGGACGATGGTTATGATACAGTGTAAGATGTCAATCTGCAAAGCGTAATACACAGGCCGCGTCCCCCGCACTCGACACCGCCAGTTCAACCTTTCGTCACTGCAAATGCTGATCCAGGTTGACCATTGGTCGATAAAGGTACTGGTCCAATACGCAGGCGATCTGCTTCCGTCTCTGGGCCAGATCGTTTCGTGCTATCTGTTTCCCATGAGTTCAGAGGATCTGGATGGCCATAGAGGGTCTGAACAGTGGCCAGAGGATTGCTCAGATACAGGGCTGCTAAACGGACATATTGAATGCCTCGAGCAGCAAGTATGATTCGGACAGAGATATAGATGATTTGGCAGCTGTATACATCGCCGTCAGCGAACCGGAATGCAATGGGAATGAGAGGACATACGCAAACACGAGTAGTGCGGCATTAAATAACACCAACGGGATGACCTGCAGATTGGAGCCATTGACGACCTTTTCATTGGCGATCAGTTCGACATTTGCAGGTTGGTAGATGTAAGCCCCTCTCGCTAGCATCTGCCTAGACAACTCTAGAGCGTATGCCTGCTCATATGTCGTATTTGTCTGCAGGCCAGCGCCGTCAACAGCATCAGAGATGACAGTGTCACCACTGCTTGACCTGAGTCCGCCACCCATTATACGCTGGGCTGCAAAGACAGACGTTGGAGTTGACGACCGTAAACGAAAGCGTGACGAGGCGTATGTGTAATTGACCTGGAGAGTCGTCACGTTGCAGTATACAACATTCCATGCGCCGTTGTTTCCATGGACGAACCACCCTCTATGAAGGAAGAAGAATCAAGCTCTGATACATTCGCAGTGCTACATGACTAGACGAACGTGTTTTCATTGACTTGGTAGGCATCAGAAACCTGGATAGGATGATGATTGTCCAGCGAGACTCACATGTATCCTCGGCTGCATCAAGATATGCATTTGATACAATAATTTCCCCTGTGCTGAAAGGACTACAACCAGTCAAGGAATGCATCGAGGATAGATTTATTGACCCACTTGGATGTAACGTCGTATCCGAAAATGCAGTTGCCCTGGGAATCAAGGGCACACAGTGATCGTTCTGCTGCAGTGCTGTTGAACGCAATCCCTGACCTCGTACAATTGATGTTTGCAGCAGCATCTGGACCATAGTCTACCAACTGCCCTTCCTGTATACCATACACGCATTGTCTAGTAATACTGCAGAGGAATGGCTGATAAATACTAGGAAGGGGAAAAAATGATATCGCGCACCTCCTGCACTGAGACTTGACGCCAATCGTCTGTGCAGTGTATGTGATGTTATCCGGCAACGTGTTGGGGATTATGATAGCAGTCTGGTCGTCTGCATAGACAACCTTGTGGAGACTGGAAGAGTTTGATACGACTCGTACTCCTTCTGCCAGAGTTCGACCCGAGCCTCCACTGCCTCCACTGATTAACCCGCAAGTCAATTGTCCCACTGAGCCGTTGACATATTGAGATGGGTCGCAGAGGGTCGAATTGATTTCGCGTCCGAAGTTGGCGGTTGCAACTGAGCTATACGAAGAGATTGACACTATGGAAATGCTTTTGCTGGTATTATGGAGCCATGCGTCAGCTCCGGCAGCGATGTATGTCACGGTCAAGAGAGACCCGAGGAAAAGGATGGATTGATGAAGAATGGGAGGATGTCGAGGTGCCTTGCCATTGCCGCTAGGCTGGCCTATGCCAAAGACGTATTTGATTGAAGAAAAGAGAGCAGAGAAGTTTGCTCCGCTGCACAAGGTCAGCAGAAGTCCCAATCTGCGGAAATAAGCATTGAGAAAATGTTCTAAGGATCTAGACGTAACTTACTGCATAGGGGAAGGTCGATTCTGACCTTCGGTTTGACTAGAAGAGAGCCACTTGGCGGCAAGGAGGTAGGAGAAAAGTCCCATAACAATAGGGACGGATATCGGAGCAACATGGCTTGTCACTTGCGATATTCCAAGGACATGACCGAGGGGAGCAGTGCTGACGAGGGACAGACGGACCATCTTGCATTGGTGCATGACACAGATATAGGATAAGAAGACGGCATCGAGGGCAATAAGAGCGACGATGATGAGAGTAGAAAGAAGGCAAGTGACGCCAACTATTCGTCTTCGTGAGGCGCGATCTTGGGCAGCCATAAGCTCTGTTGAGTAGAAATTCGGCTGAGTCGGGGGAGTCGGGGACGTCGAAGGTGGAGGGTATGTCGGATACGCGTATCCTTGAAACTGCGAGGGAAAAGCCGTGTACTGGAACTGGTTGGACCCATCGTAAGTCGCCATGCTTGACGAAAAGAGGTGAATTGAGGATATTCAGGAGCCTTGACATGTAGGTGGGCCAACGTATATATTATGAGCGACCAGATACAAGGCACCGAACTATCTGTCAAGCCCAGCGCTTCACGTACAAACAGCGTGCCTTGGGACCTGTCTTGGCAGTCTCGAAGTGTCGATCCGGCATCTGTGCGGAGGTAAAATTTAATAAACGGAGGGTCGCGTCCCGCTAGCAGAAGCCAGGCTTATGCACAGCCCTGAGATATCAGTCTGAGGCAGTGGAGATACAACAAACCATTATTGAATTGAAGTCCTCGTTGAAGGAGTCGGTCTAGAATTTTGATTCTCGTTCCTCGAGTTCATTGCCGATGTCGGATGAGATCCAGCTAATCCCATTGCAGTAAGACTGCATGATCGCCTCCTTCAAGTTCAGGAATTGTCGAAACTTACAACCTCGAACTTTGAGGCTGGTGAGCACCATGAGCTGCAGAGTCAAAAGATGCTCGGCTATCAGGATTCGGAATTCCGGCTAGCACTCGACCACGTGAGCGCATTCCCCACTGAGCGCTCAGAGTCAGAGCTCACGAACGATTCCTTTGACTACAACGATGAGGACTCGCAAATCTCTCTTACTTTTGTCTTCATTCCTCTCGTCGAGCTTGGTTGTACTAGGCGCACCACCTTCGTTTGCGCTGTCTGACCACGCCCAAGCTGTCCTTGGTCAGAAGCCATTTTTGGGTATCTCAGGAGACCAGTTCGTCGACGTCGCGACGGAGTGGCTAGACGATGCGAAGAAAGCCATTCTCAACGGCAAGAAGAATTTGGAGAAGTGGTATCACAACGGACGAGAGTATATCAAGCAGGATAATTTATTATGTATGTGGCGATTGATTGACCACTTCATCAAAGCTGATCATGGCTTTGGACAGATGAATTCGTCACGCATCCTGATTTCAAGCAGTATGACTTGAGGGTAACGGAGCCCAAGTTATGTGATCCGTCTGTTAAGCAGTACTCTGGATATCTCGACGTGGCTGAGGACAAGCACTTGTTCTTCTGGTAAGCAGCTGCGCATTGCATGGAAGCCACAAAGCGACCTCATGTTTTTGTCATCTTCAGGTTCTTTGAGTCGCGAAATGCACCAGCCGATGCACCTCTCATCCTTTGGTTGAATGGTGGTCCGGGTTGTAGTTCCTCGACCGGGCTGCTCTTCGAACTTGGACCTTGTTCCATCGCCAATGATGGACAGAACGTCACCAAGAATCCATACAGCTGGAACACACACGCCAATATCATCTTCCTCGACCAGCCCGTCAACGTCGGCTACTCTTATGCTGAAGATGGTACGACTGTATCCACTTCCCCAGTTGCAGGAAAGGATGTATACGCCTTCCTCGAACTGTTCTTGAATCGCTTCCCGGAGTACTCGAAGGCCCCATTCCATCTTGCTGCGGAGAGCTATGGCGGTACCTATGCACCCAATTTCGCCAACGTCATCTTCAAAGCCAATAAGGAATTGCAGGCTGCTCCTAATCCCAAGCTCAAGCACATCAACTTGTCTTCAGTCATCCTAGCCAACGGCCTCACAAACCCCTATGTCCAGATGGCTTCAGTTCCGGACTACGTTTGTGAAGGGCCGTATCCTGTCTACGATGACCCAGAAGGCCCGCAGTGCCAGGCTCTGAGATCCAAGGTTCCCACTTGCCAACGGTTGATCAAAGCCTGTTACAACTTCAATTCCAAGTTTGCCTGTGCCCCCGCAATTATGTACTGCAACAGCCAACTGTTTGGACCTCTCATGCGTGAGTGGATTTTGTTGTGTGCTTAGGCTATTGCTCATGTTGTTGTACCACAGAACTTGGACTCAATCCCTACGACGTGAGAAGGACCTGCGACAGGCAGAAGGATGGTTCCCTTTGCTACAAACAGATGACATGGATTGATACTTGGATGAACGAACCTTCCAACAAGGCTGCTCTCGGCGTCAACCCGGAAAGAACTTTCGAGTCATGCAATATGGAAGTCAACCAGGCGTTCACTCTCAATGGTGACGGTGCCCACAACAGCGCAGCTTTGCTGCCTGAACTCGTTAATGCCGGCGTCAGACTGCTGGTGTATGCCGGAAATGCAGGTGAGTAATGCAGCTTTACCAATTCTTATGGCACATCCCCGCGTCATACCTTGTTATCTCGTTTCCAATTGCTCTTCCCTGCTCTTCCCTCCATCGTTGATACTGCCGTGGCCGACTGTCGTATCACTTGCACGGTCGGCAGATTGGGAAGGTACTCCCCCGGGCGTCGGGCAGCCCTTGTCCGTGGCCGATATGACGTCATATCCGTACTTGAACATTGCTCCGTTCCGCCAGCTCTCGCCCGCTCGCTGTTACACGTTTCTCGTTGGACAGAGCAATGGCGCGGTGACAGGCAGACAAGACATTATTATCCTACATTCAACTTTGGGATCCAGACTCTTCCTTTTTCTTTGTTCTTACTAGTGGAGCTTGCTGACGCCTCTTCTGTCAGATATGATGTGCAACTATCTGGTGTGTTCTTTCTGGACTTCGATTGACTCTCGAAGCTTACACTCTCCTAGGGCAACGGACGTTGGGTTGAACAGCTCGTGACCGACTTCCTACCTGAATATACCCAGACTGACGCTGTTCCTTGGGTCACTGCCAAATCAGGCCGTGTCGCAGGCGAAGTTAGAAGCGCAGGTGGCGGAGGCTTCCGCGCCGGCAACGTTACCTTCGTCACCGTCTACGAAGCTGGGTAAGCTTCGTTTTGCGCTACTAGCTTTACTAGCAATGCCCGACATTCGATGCTCACCTTTCGCTCTCTTTCCCACAGGCATATGGTCCCATACGATCAACCCGAAGCAGCATTGGTATGTCATCTTCACTTGTTCTGTCCATCTTGCTTGACATGCTCCGCCGACGCCGCCGTCTGCCTTTATTGGGTCTTCAAGTGCGGCCGTCGCGGAACGTGGCAAACAAGGCGGGCTTTGCTTTACATTCCTAATGGCTGACTCGCCTCCTCGGTATTTTCCAGGATCTTATCACGCGCTGGATTATGGACACCCCTCTCTCGCTCAAGCCTGAATCCGATTAAGAGGACGTCATGGCCTCGCCGCTAGACTTCATACCCTTTTGTGCTAGTGGTTAGAGGTAATCACCACTCGTCGGCGACTAGAAAGACGTATTCGTGCGCCGCGCTGTACTATATCTGAGTTCTTGATTTATGGACGTTCGAAACTGTGTATCTGTTTATGCTGTTTAGATTAATATACACGTGGATTTCATTTAGAAATCTATTCCTCGATTAAGATTCCTTGCTCTTGTTCTTGAGGCGCTGGAGTTTGAGGGCGAGACATTTTTTCGACCTACTTGTTTTCATTGTGTTGTTCATGTGGGTCCAGGTAGCTGCTCTCATATGTCTCAATTGCCGTTCGCCTGCCTCTAGAGCACCGTTTCTAGAAAATCTTGCCCCAAATCTTGCAATTGCGTAAGTTGGCAGAGTTGGATATGATCATGTCATAAATTGCTGATTTGATTCCAGCAAAGGACTATCAAGTGATACAAAGACTACGTAAAGGATACACGAAATAATACAACACTTCTGCGATGGGCTACTAGGCGAATAAGTTAAGCAATAAAATATCGGACACAGGTATGGAAGGATACAAATTACACATTTCCACATAATGATCAATAATTTAAGCCAGATGAAAAGACGGAGAATAAGTTAAGAGGATAACAGAGGCGAATCCACAGTCCAAAGAATATGTAAAACGGTCGAAAGACCGCTGAGAGCGTTGTTCCGGGGAGGGGAACCGAATTCGTTAGTAAATGGGAGCGAAGAGGTCTTCGGCTTCGATTGCGAAGAGAGACTCATGCGAGGCCGATCCGCCACCCAGCATGTCGATTGATCCGCAGTTGGTCGAATTCATGGCATAGTCGACTAAGTCAATCATACGGTCTTCCTCTGGTTCCTCGTAAATCGCCATGCTAGAAGGAGTCTGTGGCAAGGAAGAATCTGACTGTGCTTGAATGCTGCTCGCTTCGAAAGACTCTGAGCTGGGGTTGGTAAGTGTTGTCGACGTGGAGCGGTCGTCACTTGAATAAGTGCTCAGTGGCATCCAAATGTCGCCGTTTGGCTGGAATGGTCCGGCATTCATATCGAGACACTGGGCAGACTCGATGGGATTGCCGCCAGAAGTGAACTCTGCGAGTGTGGGGCCATTCGCTATGTCGACGCCGGAGAACAATGACACGGATGTTGACGACACATATTGCGTAGGTTGAGGCGGGGAAGCAACCATACGTTCTCCATTCCAGTTGAGAAGAGAGGAACTTGTTGAATGAATGATTGGTGCCGGCGGCTGAGGCTTTGGAGACTGAGAGTAATCCTTCGCCATGAACGGTGCGGTGCTTTGCAGACGCAAAGGCAATGGGGCGTACTGTTGGAGAGGGTATCAGCTTCGCGTCTCCTTAAGCATTAAACTCCGTACCGGGTGTAAGGAAGGTGTGAGCGCAAAGCCTGTTCCTTGGGCTGGTGACGCAACTGGCGTAGCCAACCAACTATGACTGGCCGTAGAACGCAAACGCCGGTTCACTGGATTAGAAACGGTGAATTCAGGAACGGAAGAGTATCGTCGAGGCACTGGCTTCCTGGGGGTCACGCCAGACAGAGATGGACTGTGCGTTTCGGAAGCGGTCGGATTATTGGGCTCGAGCATTCCATTCCCCTCGTCAGTGGATTTGTCCATAGAACCGCAAGTCTTGGTATTGGAAGACTTAGGCGGCCGCCTACGTCCCCCTGCACCTTTCTTGGGTCTGTACCGGTAGTCGGGATAACGGCGGGCGTGTTCGTTTCTCTCCCCGTTGGCCCGTTCCTTCCAGTAGAGCCTTTCCTCGGGCGAGAGGTGGTGCCATGCCTCGGCTGCCTGCTTGGAAAGGGTCTTCTCTGGGTCAGCGCCTGGTGCCTTGCGTGCGCGCTTCCCCTCTCGAGAGTGCTTTCGAACGTAGTCGCAGCGGAACAAGATGAACTCGTTGCGAGGGCGGGCGACCCAGTTGGGGTCATTGCGCTTACCCGTAGGCTTGTGGCAAGGAGGGGGATCGCCGTCGGTAGAGAGAGCAGAGGTACTCGAGCCTGGCGAAGAGGACGCGTGATGTCCAGAGGTCGTATGGCGGATGTATTTGATAGGGTTTGTGTCGGAAATATGAAATGCGGGGTTCTCGAGTGGCTGTAACTCGTCAGGGCTCACTGCAACCTCGACATAGTCCCTGTTGTCGGGAGGCGACCAGCCAAAGATGCGAGAGAACACAGGCATCGTAGGTAGTCAAACGGGGAGAGCTGAGCATAAGCCATGTTTGCAGATATATCCGTATTTCAAGGTATACCGAGCTGTACGCCGAGGCACTAGAATGGACTCTTCCGACTTGATCAGGGCGTTGCGGATCTGAGATAGCGTCAGAGGCTCAAGTGACCCGATCACGATCGTCGGACTGTAAACAGACGCCAAGCTCGGACTGCTGCTAGCGGCATCTACCTTCATACCTTCATACATCGTCTATGAATGGGAGGTCTTCCTGAAATAAGGTCGCTGTGAGCTATTCGTAGTCTAGAATCCACCTCTCGGGTTGCCTGGGTGTTTTTGGCCCTCCGCCGCAGACTGGAAGAGCGGGGAATTAATCCCAAATTAATTCACGCGCACGCTCCGTTATTCTGTATTCGATCTGGAAGTGGGCCCCTAAATTTCTGTAAATGGCAACCTCGCATGGTCAACACACAGCTCGCCGCGGTATGATGCAACGGCAAGGAAGATAGGAAGCGTAGGCCAATCGCGGAAGCAACGAGGAACTATAATCCAGGCGGTTTTGTCCATGAAATCAAGTACACTCCGAGCACGGCTCACATTCTCCAGGAGGCACGCACAATAATTGTGGCTCCATTCCCAACAACTCCTTCGATGGAGGTGATGCTAACTTTGATTGCAGCGTACGTCGTGGTGGATCTTGCAGGCGGGCCAACAGAATTTAGAGTGTTTAGAAATGAATCCTCAAAAGGGTTACAAACGTTCAACAGTGAACATTTCCGATGATTATCGTTCTGCGTAAAGGTAGTTTACGTGGTCAGAATGAGAGAATTATGGGGGGGATAAGTCTGAAGGTCTTTTACCTTGTTGAAGTCTGCCTCCTAGAACTACCTTCTCCCTTCTTCTAAGACTTCAACGACCTGATTGGTCTGAATCTACTTAAAGGGGCCGAGGTCGAAGATGTCCACGTCACCTGTCAATTAGCCTTATTGGGAGAACTCAGGGCTGTGATGCCTTTTCTAACCTCTCTGGAGTGCGAACACATCTAACCCCTGCACACATGTTGAAATTACCTCGAATAAGGCGCGAACAAGTGTAGGTCTGCTCGATAGCATATAAGGTGCGGTCACGGGCTAGCCTCTCAACGATGTGCATCGGAAATTTTTGTTTTCAACTGTAGATTGCCAGTAAGGGCATGTGCCCCCCAAGTCCAATCGGACAGCCAAGTCTCGGGTGATCAATCCTGATATATCCACATCATTTTTTCAACAAATAGAATTCATGAGCCTGAGAGCTTACCACAATGGACAAACCAAGATCACCCAGTGCAACATAATCAGTGCTCCACCTAGACGATTCGCGAATGGTGATTAACCCCTTCTTGCCACAGCCAATCATTTGGGTAGAGGAATTTCAGGTATCGGCAAAAACCTGGTTTCCTCCTGCATCTCTGGGGCTGATTCGTTAAGCAGGACTGTGGCTCTTACTCTTGAATTCGTCGGCTTGTCCGATTCGTATCTGAGATTTTGCAGCTATGTCAAAACTTGTCCGATATCCGGACAGGGAGGAAATACGTATACAATTAAAAGATTGCACAGCGATGACGTACGGCTTAGTCGAGATTTACATCTGTCATGTTCCGCCAATACGACGATGAACAGGAGGCCAATAGTAACTCTTCATTTTGCTGCCATCGCGTTCCCCTCTCGATATCAGGCGATTTTCACCGGGGAAGCTGGCGTATGGGTAAACACTATTTCGCTAAACGGATTGTTATAATTCTTCTGGCAGATGCTCAAGGTAGCTTATGGTCCGAAGGCACAACTGGTAGGCCAGTGAGATCCGGGTTGGCATCTTATCTATCCACAAAGTTGTGAATTAATTCGCATACCAGGACAAAGATGAGAATTCAGAAAACTTTTCCCCCGATCGACTCACAGAATGAGCTCAGACGGTTCTCTCCAAGGATGTTCAAATTTTGGCCAAGACCAGAATACGGGAGAAAGACTTCTCTTGGTCAAAGCAGCGCATGTTTCAAAAGAGGAAGGGGTGTACGATTCCGAGGGTAGTAGAGACTGAGTCGACGAGAAGGCATTGAACTGAGTGTATGATCTGGGCTCGTCGTGGTTCACTGCGGTTGAACTTGAACTTGCGAGTTGGAATCAACTTGAAGTCCTGACGCGACGCCGACAAAGCCGGGACCAGTCACGTGAAATAGCGGGCTCCGCCGCTGATGGTCCCGTTTTGGAATCCTTCTGGCATGTGTCAGTGCGCAAAGAACGGCGAAATGACTGTAGTTCTCCTTTGTCGTTACCACCATCTGTTGGATGCGCTGGCCACTCTGGGGCTCTACAAAGCACCTCCATGCACTGAAATAATCTCCGGGGCTCAACAAATCGCTTTCTGGCTTCCTTGAATAGGACCGACTCTTTGTACGCCACCTCACACCGCCTTCATCAACCTTAAAAAATTGACGGTCATATCCGCCACTAGACCTTCGGAAACCGCTCTCTTACCTCAAGAATCGACCGTCGGACTCGATAACTAATAAAATACCATGTTATCTGCAAGAGAAGTGCCTAAAATCAATGGATCTGCATCTGGTTTGTCACACACCGTCTCGAAGTTTGTTCTATGAATTTACCGATGATCCGTACAGCTTTCATCGCACTCGTGGTCATTCTGGTTCTCATTATCATCATTGCATGCTCAGCGACTGTCTATCTTCTGCGAGAGGATATGACTGGCCAAGACCAAGAAGCTTTGACGCGCGAGGTTCCTAGCCGGGGACAATATCAACTGTCAGGATCCCAGGCTGGCTCCGTGTATCAAAAGTCATCGAAAAACTGGTTAACCAACTTATTGCGTGCGCCAGTTCCTCGCCGCCCAAACTCCCAAGTCCGGTCCGACAAATCCAGAAGTGGCCGCGGACAAGGTTGGCTTCAAGCAGGAAATGGGGCTGACTGGGATTCACCTTCACCGAATCAGAAACTTGGCGCCTCTATGCGTCTCACGGAGCAAGACTTATCTTCATCACCCTCCCCTCGGTCTTCCAATGTCGGATCACTTCCTCGGAGTCATTTTTACAGTTCTATGTCCGAAGCGTCTTCAAGCGTACGCTTCGACCCAAATGCCATTCGCGGGCTGTCTTACGGCGACGCGTCAAATCACGTATCTCGAAGCATCATTCCCAGCATCCGTTCTCACATGTATTCACCGCCGTCTTCCCCACCGCTGTCAGCCTCCCCTAATGGCACTAGCCGGGCTGCCATAGCGTCTTCTCCCGAGCCCATGGAAAGATCTCTTTCCGCCGATTCCTTGGATATTGAGGGAGTCTCCACCACTACGTCAACCCGCCCTCCCCTACGAACGTTTGAAGGAGGTACGAAATTTATCGAAGGACTATAACGAGCTTGTACTTTTTAGTTAGACTTCTTGCTTTCTTAGTTTTCTCGTGGACTTTTGCTGTTATTTAATTGTACAACTGTACTTTATGATCTCAACATTGACAATTCGCTTTTTGGACTACAACGATGCAAAACCTGGAGAGATTTTATTAGTAGGAAATTTACCGTCTTGGCGGTCTGCATATAATCTGGACTGTATTTATTCGAACACCGCATGTGCATTAGTATTCTGATAAGGCTTACAAACTTTTGAACGCACACGAGGGATTAGCCTGTTATGATGAACCTGGTGATTCTCTTGTTATCTCGCTTACCCCAAAACACTCTTAAAGAGTGAGGAAATTGAGAATCATAATGATCCCCTCTTCCCTTCACGCCCGAGCTGTGCACCACCTATTGCTATTTCATTGACGAATGGGAGACTGGATGATGTCCTCCGCCAGTACGCTACGTAGCCTTGTATCCCAAGCCAGCCCTTGAGGGTCCAAGACGACGTAGCCGAGGAAGAGGCCTTGTATATTCAGGAGTCCACGTCGTCGACGATCACCTTTGCCATCGATGGGCTGCATGGCCACTTCGGACATTGAGGACAGCCAGGTTTCCAAAGAATTCCGAGCATGACTGAATATGCAAAAGGCTCGATAGATAAGAAGAGAAATTATAAGGATTTGTCGACTGCAGCCTGGATTCTGACATGTGGCTTTCGAGCGAATTTGAAGGCTCCATCTGCTCCCAAGATTATAAAGACCAGCTGGACAGTCCGTTTGTCGAGATACCGGCTATGAATAGTTGAAGTGCCCAAGTAACTTTTAGCTCTGTGTGTATTGTCCCGTAGTCAAATGAACAATGGCTGAATTTGCCTACAAGAAATGGCAGGCGACAGGATGCTCCCAGGACCATCGCCATCTCAAATCTGAGAAGGGAGAGTTACGAGGCATACCGTGGCCGAGTAGGTATAACCCTGTTCAATGATAACTGAGCCTCGCTTTCCCAGTCAAGGCGGATAAGTGAAGGAGTCTACAAAGCTTGCGAGATCATCCTTGGCAGCACTTGAGCTTGGAAGTTGAAAACGTTGGAGGGAGACGTTTGACCTCCAATTTAAATCGATGTGTCCCAATTTCGGATGTTTTGATTCAAGGCGATAGGCCAAACATGGCGAAGGCTGGTCTTTCGGCTCTTTCCTTTGACTCTCCTTTCCCTCTCTTTCGCTGTTTTTTTTTCGCAGGCACCAATGACCCATATGCAGAGGACAGCACAGGGAGACCTTCAACGAAAGCTAGTCTAGCCTACAGTCATTAATGACAAGCAAGAGCTACTCTACCAATACTCTGCTGTCTAAAGGCTTTGAGGCCATCAGCAAATTCTTGTCCATCTTCTCATTTAGCACTCTAGCACTCTTGACTATCATCTCTTTCCGACCACGCGCTCCAGTCTTTGTCTAGCTGTCACTGTACTCTGTGATCCTTGTCAAGATCTGGATTAAAGCCGACGCCGACTCTATCACAAATGCCTCTTGAAACTGTGCCAATTCAGGCGTTCTTTAGGCTGCCAACGCCATATGCATACATAGCTTGGATTTCTTTTGCCGCCACCATCTTGATATCGTTCCTGATTTTTTCTCGGTCCCGATGATGAGCTACGTAGCGCGGGTAGCCTCGGTCGGCCTTCATTCCTCGGCATCATGCCCGACCTGGCGGGATTCCATATTTGGACGGAGGCGCGTCATAATGGTCCTGCATCCAAGTTAACATCCACGAACCCCACTTTCTGGGCCCCTCGGTAATTTATTCTTGTTGACCCCAGAATTAAGGCGGCCTAGATCTGTCATAGTGCGTCTCCATCGATTGGATGATCAACAAATCTTTGAGCTAGTATCTTCAGCATTGCTTCCTGATCATGGATTTCTAATATACCCCCTTTCGACACGACGCGCATTTTCGAGTCCTAGAAAATCATCGATATCTGAACATCATCAACACCTGCTAGTGTGTGTGTGGCTCATTTCTTATGCAGATATGATCCCACCACCATTCTGCCAGTGTTGCCCCAGTGGCTGCTGCCTTCAAGCTTTTGAATCATTCCGACAAGGCGAACAAACTTGAATCAAAGAGAAAAAGACGCTTCGTATCATCTATAAGCTTATTCTGCTCTGTAATTTCTGTGGCGCGGCTTATCGCTTACGAGATGACGCTTTTGAAGCAAAGCCCGAGGATGTTTGTACTGGTCATTGAAAGAAGTTTTCCAAACCTTGAAATTTCGGAACAGTTCGCCTGGCAGTTAAACTCAATCGACATGGCATCGCTCATCCCTGATGCCATCATATCTTATCTGACACGCCCTAGGTCCTTATAGCTCATGGACATATTGCATTCCTCTTTCACTCATCTTTGTCCATCTACTGGCTGTACACAACACGCGCCTCGCTCGATTGAAGAGATGCCTCGCGGACTCCACGCCCATGTTGAAAGTAGCTGGTGACCACCTTTACGTCCTCCTTTCCGTGTATTTTCCGCGATACAATGCTCCTCCAAGGGACGGATATCTGAGGTCGGCAGGCGGACCGATTCAATCACTCGATACACTCCTTCATCTCGATTCACTAATCTGTCAATGGTGCCGATGGCCGGACATGAATCCTACAGAGTAGTGGCCCACCAGGTGATATCTACCCTACTCAATACCAAGAGGACTCATGACTTTCATTGCATTCAGCAGCCTTGAGGATCAGCAGCTGAGACTACATGAAGACGCCACGTATGTCTACCTGCCCGTTGCCTATTTCTACGACAGCGAAGTGCCATTCATTTCGACATATGGCGAAAACGTTGAGCTTGGATAGGACGGGGGAACACGACGTGCGGGGGCGTTGATCGGACACGCGGGTTGCTTTCCGTTAGAGTTTTCATAAGGTTTGAAGGGCCTTGAGTGGTTGTCGCTCGTCTGGGCTCCAGATTCAAACATCTTACCAATTGCTCACTAACGGCACAAGCTGATAGTTCGGCGACTGCAAAATTCCAAACAGCAACCAGCTGCAGACGTCAACGTTGCTGGGATCTTGTCCCGGCGGCTGGGTCCCTGATTTAACCTATTCGAGGATAGTGTTAATGAGAACTCACATACTTGTTTATCCCTTTAACCTTCTGTCAAAGCGACCCCACGGGGTCGGCGTCAGAGCAAATGAATGCCCATACCGGCCTTCTTTGACGGCGCAGCCTTGCTCTCCAACCGTTTCATGCCGAGTCTTTCAATAGCTTCAACATCTAGGCCTTCGCAATTCCGATATAGCTCAACTGCAGGAACAGCAAGATAGGCTCCGAAATTGCAGAATAGGGTACGAAGGGGCAGGGCAGGCTACTATTGGTCGCCGCTTGTTTTGATTCTTCATCCTGACTGTTTCAGATGCCCTCAAAAGACCTTTCTCCGCGGAAAGAAGGTTAAAGTAGCTCTTCTGGCCCTCGACGATTCTCACCACAGGCCCGCCGAATTCTTGGGTCGAGGTCGAGCTTTTCACGTTGTCGTGAGTTCCGAGCAGTTATTGAGTCCTGACAGACTACTAACCAGTTCTAGCAGTGCATGCACTCCGATCGGACAAGTGATATACGCGAAGGACGGAAGATATCGAGATGATCAGCCAATTCTTGGCCGATCCAGTTATATTCATCTAGATGCAGAGGATCCTGGTAAGTGTCTACTTTTCGCCCACTTTGCATGGTGATGCTTCAGCACCTGCAGTATATTAATCAACTGTCAACGAAAGATACAAAATGTGACTACGGAACTTGCATCGCGACCCAATGATTGAATGGGAGTTGGCGACTATCAACGTCAATGGGAGTTATCATCATCAACGGACGCTTTGAATATCGGAGCTGCTCTTCGGCTTGAGCAGTACAAAACACCTTCGGATTGATACACCGAAGCCGTGATGTTGTGAACAGGAAAAGGAGAAGCACTTCGACGCGAACGCGAAAATAAATCATTGCTATCGAGATACGTATTGACAAAACTCCTCTGCCAGAACTAGGGAAGAATATTATAAGTTACTGTTACTACCCCGGAAATGCCTCCTCCAAGCGCCCCTAAATTTGACAAAAGACCACGTATTGTACAAGAACCGAAACCCTTCATATGACGAGAACCATTAAGAGAATGCGAGCCAAAACCAGGAGAAAAGAAGAAAGAGGGAGTATGATATGAGGTGCAGTCGAATGGTATGTGGAAGAGATATGATATGAGAGCTAACTTGGTACAATGGACACCAACAAGAACCAAAAAAGAAACCTGGTATGAGACATAGAGAACCGAATTAAGAAGCAAAAGTGGAGCTGAGGTGAGCATACCCTGGTGTCATGCTCATATACCGGTGGATTGAATGTAGGCTGAGAGGATGCATCCCTACACGGCTAATGAAGCCAGTAGCATCCTGAGGGAAGCGAACATCTGTGTCGACGCACGATTGGCATATCTTCGTACTGCCTGGATGAAAAGCATCCTGGAAGCAAAAGGAGACCCCATGGGAGGAATGGAAGACGGGAAGAGGGCTCAGAGTGTCTGGACCACGATGGAAGTGTCGTCGATCCAAGCCGCATCCATATCCAGAGTTAGCACTCTAGACACGCCAAACCTGTCATCGCCGCCCACAGCTCGGCGAAGAAGCCTCAGGGCCATGTTATCTTGCCTAGACCCAGGCTCTGCATCCGTGACACTCTCCGGCGGATTGCGGGCGACCATCCCGCGAGCCCAGCTTTCGATGACTCGCTTCTGGCCCTCGCCATCGCATAGGTCGGCGAAGCCATCTGAGGTTAATATCAGGAAACGAGGGCCGGCGGGAGAAGAGGACGAGTGTGTCTGAGCGGAGCCATTCTGGTGCTGGTTCTGACTTTTTGAGCCTGCCCAGAATTTATTTCTGTACATTGAGGATTTACTGCTCGACCTTGAACCGGAGGGGGGTGGTGAACTCCTGCTGTTGCCGTTCGCAACAGTAGCTTCATCTCCATCCAGCCTGCGATGAATAATCTGAGGCTCGGCGGTGATGTAAGGCGGAGTTCGATTCCTCCTCAAAAATTCCTCCCAGGGCGAGGTGTTATGAAATCCGGGGAACAGGTTGTACAGGATGCGCCGAGTGAACGCGGGTGGCTGCTTAAAGGGGATATCACCGAAACCTGCCACCGGTTATTCATCCCGGGACACATCACATAAACGTTGCGTTGATGATGATCGCGGGGAACGAGCGGAACGTGGCGTGTCAAAGCGTCAACGATATTAGCAGGGGGAGGAATAGCGGGGTCAGGTTAGATTGTGCGCTCGACGAAAATACAGCAAGCTGAAACGACTTACATCTTGTTGGCGCGAGGGCACCGAGGACCCTCCTGTCGACGATGCACTCTGGTTCACCTGGATGGCTGCGCCTTACCCGTTCGAGCTCGGCGTCGTTATCCCCGTTGTGGCTGGCGGTCAAAACCTCGATGTTCCAATCCTTCGAATTGCTACCCGGCGAAGCCATGACTAGAAATAAGAAGAGCCAAAACCTTCATTAGCATCATGTCGTGGCAGATATTTGTTATCCGGCGTCGTTACGCAACCTGCGGCGTCGCGCGATAACGTAGATATTACTCACTTGCTTGACAATCGCCCAGGTTAGCAATCCAAAGGTCCTTGTGATCAGGGTCGATGAGCGCAACCAGTGCCGTGGTCCCGTACATGCATAGTCTGACCTTCCTCCAGTTTACGCCGCCTGTATGTTGGTCATTTATGATGGCCCGGATTTGTGCATCAGTGTAGTCATCTAGCTTTTCAATCGAGCCGCCAAAGAGATCCAGAACATCGTGAGCGATAGCGTCGTCGAAAGCCATCATAGCCTTAGATAGAAGTTCGGATATATCCCCTGGAGCGTACTTGCCATCCCTGGTAGCGTCCCCTCCTTCCCTTAAGAAGTCCCGAACGATTATAGGTAAATGGTGGGCAACGTGTTCGACTGTGACATCACCAAGATGACCTGTTTACGAGAAGACAGCGACAGGGGCGACGGGGAATTCAAGTCAATTGACAAGGAAAATCAATGGAAATTTTTCGAAAAGAACGCACCATCAAAGACCCCTGTGAACGTCCATAGACGACCATGCACCTCAAGCTGTGTAACAACATAGCGGTCCTGCGTTTTCGTGGTCGGAGATGGTTGGAAATTGATGCTATCTGCCTTGTACTTCCCAAGTTGACTGCTCTGTGGTTTGGCCAGTATCCTGAGCTCCCGCCAGAGTTCCTCCTCGCCCAGGACCTGGTACGAGCGTGGCCATGGTCCGTCCTCGGGTCCACACCGATTTCCAGGTATATCTTCCGAGTAAGCCCAGTTGTACGAGCTCGCGCGCTCGACAAGCATAGCGGCCAAGAGGTATAAACGATGAAGGTATAGCCCGAGAATTGTAAAGGGAAAGAAATAGAGAACTGCAACCCAAGAGAAGACCGGAGAAAGAAAGGAAGAGAGAAAGACGAGTCAAGGCTTTAATAAAGGAAAGTCGGTGCGGTGTAGTCAGCAAGACGGGTTCATCCACGCGACCCGCAAGGTCCGATAAGACAGGCTTGAGAGAGGGAGGGACAATGGCAGCAGGAAATCTGCATCACCCACCCGCAATCTCTGGATCTCAGTCCAAATCCTGATGGCTGTCCGAGGAATGATATTATTGTCACGGGGCAACCGCTGCCCTGGTCGCAGCACATTTCTATTTTATTCCGTCGACTATTTTAGTAGAATATGCGGGGTATCTTCCCTGTCCCCGAGGCCAACCAGTCCACGAAACAGACAGCCATCACGCGACATTCCCTCCCAGCGCTTCCGAAAGCCAACAAGTCAGCTTTTGTTGAGCTGTTTCTGTCATCCTGCCGTTATTGCTGACAATAGCATCCTCGGACTTCCAGAGCAATGTCTCATAGACAAGTATGGTCTTTATTAGACTGTTTGTATAGTACAGATGGAAGTGTATGTATTAATGGAACAGAGATGCTTCGAATTGAGATGAATGAAGTGATGTGGGACAAAAGAATATCCTCCAAACGTGCAGTCTATTGAGTGTTGTCAAAAATGATGATAGAAGCAGGCATCATGGCGTAGCTTGAGACTCCGTGAACGTGAAGAAGTGAAAAGAAATGACGGTAAGGATGACAGGTAGGAGGTTGAATATATCTCCAGAAGTCCATGCAGTAGAGAAAAAAATTGCGGAAAAAAGTCGTCACATCCGATAAGTAGTTGATTCGGTCCGTCAGCCGCCTCGGAAGCGCGTCCGTGCAAGTCAGCGACATATCGAAGCACGAAATTGCTCAGCAAGGCAAGAAAGAAGAGATTGTGGCTGGGCTAGTAAGTTCCCTGTCTGAACGGGTTTCGGGACGAGGAAGTGCCCGTGTTCATTGGTTGAAGGACGACCGTGTCCACGGAGGTTTGAGGTTGAGGCTGAGGGTACGGGTTATGTGGCACTGGGGTCAACCAATACGACCCCTGACCTCCAGTCGTGTTCGGCACCAGATGTACGGGTATGGGCATGAAACTTCCTCCAGTGGCAGAAGGCGCTATGGCACCGACAATGGGCTGCGACGGGCTCGCTGAAAGTCCGGGTCGGACGGACATCATGTACGCTTGAGCTTCAGTAGGCTGACCGACGTTGGCCTGGCTTGCAAAGGCTGCTGAACTCCCAGTATTGGAAGCCATTTGTAATGGAAGCGACGGAACCGCCTTTTCATCTTCAGCAATGTCCACAAGAACGCCTTCCTTTGCCGACTGACGCGTCTTCGGTATCGAGCGGATACTGGTCTTGGTAAGCCGCGACGCTCCAGAGAGTTCCCTCTTCAGAGGCTGACGCGGCTCGGGCGTAAGCCTCTGGTTGCCAGTGATCTCCGAATAAAGAGAGTCGTGATGGATGCGGCGTTGCTGATTGCGCTGTCCGTATCGGCCACCGTGCACCGTCGATGGCACCCGACTCGACCGAGAATCGGTCGAATAATCATAAGCATCAATGAATTTGTCCACATCGTCTTCTTCACCCCTGGTCGACACCGACCGGGTTTCATTGCGAATATCGCCCATCTTTTTGAGTTTGATGTCGTGCCCATAAGTAGCGACGCTCAAAGGCCTTGATCCCGAGGGGGACCGATCGTGATGATTATACGCCACAGGAAGAACCTCGCGGTCCTTCTGCAGCCTATTCGCCCCGCGGCCGCCAAATAGCCTCTCTCCAAACTTAGCAAGACGCCATCTCCATCCACTAGGCTGATCAAGCCTCTTGGCTGACGCAAACATCGCCGTCCTTTTCGCCCTCTGCTTCCGCGCCCGTCTCCGCCAAAGCATGACGATGACGAGGAAGATAAAGGCACATCCGAGGGCCATGAGCAGAATCTCCCACCATGACAGCGGACGGCGGACAGCGACGATAGTGGGATCCGATAGGCCAGTAATAGAAGGTAAAGGCCCTGCTGTACCCGTCCCGGACGCGCTGGGAACCTCCACCAACTCGGACAGACAGACACCGAGTCCTGGAATAACACTGCTCGACGCGTTGCAATTGGCATCGACGCACGTCCCGGAACGGAGGACCTGTGTGGAGCTTGAGCACGCCAGGCAATTGGAGGGACCGGATCCAGAACAGCTCGAACAGCTCGAGTCACAGGCTTGGCATGAGGACGTAGTTTTGTCAAAAAACTGCGACTTTGCGCACGTTGGAAGACATCTCCCGTTCGTGAGAACCGGCAGCCCTGCTGGGCAGGACGAGCATTGGTTGAAGGATGGTCCGGAACAGGTTGCACAGTCAGGGTGGCATTTCAGACAGGAGCCAGAGGAGCTGAATGTATTGGAGGGACAGGTGGAGACACATTGACCTGAAGAGGCAAGTTGACCCGATGCGCAGGTAAGGCAAAAGTCAGCGGAACCCGCGCAAGTTCCGCATGCAGAAGAACATGCTAAATTGAGGCACATGAGCCAATGTTAAGACGTTTTTTAATGAAACAACATACCGGTGCAAGTCAGATTGTCTTGCGGGGAAAGGAACGTACCCGATGGGCAACTATCGACACACTTGCCTCCGGACAGGACGAAACCGGGTAAACATCCTGTGCACTGTAATTGGTTGACCGTCGACGCAATGCTGAAATTCGGAATTTTGCACGAGGTGCACTTGGCTCCACAAGCTAAGCAAAAGTAATCAGTTACCAATAGCGGCAATAACATAAATTGGACGCACTATCACACTCGTTCTTATTGTTGTCAGCAATCATTCCATTCGTGCCCTGACAGACACCGTTGCTGTCGGCACTAACACAGTTGCCATTGAACAGGTAGGTCCCTTGAGCGCAAAGTATGCATTGGTTGGACGATGGTCCTGTGCAAGTCCGACAAGAAGGTGAGCAAGGTGTGCACTGGGTACCTGCGCTAAAGCTCCCGTCTGGACAAACGGCTCCGGTTGAAGTGGTGGACGGCAAAGGATCGCACTTTGTCTTGTCGTTGGCATCTTGAGTGAACCCTTGCTTGCAAGCAACACATTGACCAGTACCATCCGAGCATTGGCTGCATCCGAGTTGACAGACTGGAATTTACGTCAATGACCTGCAGCATGGAAGGCCAACAATAAATTCACCTTGGCAGTCTCCGGTCGACGTAAGGAAGAACCCAGGAGCACACTGAGCACATGCAGTACCATTCGAAGCATTCGTCCAGCCCGGGTTGCAGGTGCACTGTCCATCGCTGCCGCATTCGCCATTGAGGCAATTACACGTCGATGGGGCATTCGTCACATTTGCCTTGAGACAAAGTCCTGAACCGGAAATGCCCTGATCGCAAGTCTCGCAATCTGCTGGGCATGGCTGGCAAGTCGGCCCAAAGAACCCATCGGCGCAGGATTCGCAAGAAGTGCCAGTGAAGCCCGTCGGACACGTACACGTCCCAGAAGCGGAACAAACCCCGTTTCCTGAACAAGGTGGCGAGCAGGCCGATGACTGAATGTTGAGCAACGAAAGTGAGCTTGAGGATCCGGAAGGAAGTTGAGAAATATCGGGCACTGCGTCCCAAAGAACGAAACGGTTTGATCCTGCTAAAACGGCTGCCCAGACGTTGTTGGATAGAACAAGGGACCTTGCAGTCAGCGGCGTTGAAGAGTTGACGACCGGGGCCGACGGGAGCTGTGAGAACGCGGCTTGTCCTGAATACTTGGGCAAGGAATAGATGGCGATGCCAGGGTCAAGGTCGATGTTGAGAGGCAGAGATGAGAGGGAAGTTGCATTGAAACCTGGCGAGCTCGTGAGGGTTGCCGATGAAGACGTTAGTAGATTGTGCAGTAATTCAGGGTTAGTTGTCGACGAGTATTGGCCCGGGAGTAATAGCAGGCTGGTGGGACCTCCAGAAGCAGAAAGCTTTGCACCGACTGTGGGCGTATCAGTAACGGTCTTCGACGCCATGGTTGATGACACTTACTCGTAGCATTAGAAAAACCTTGAAGACATTGCCCTGCAACGCATACAACAGAAAGCGAAGATTGCGCGACTAGAACCAGATCAGAGCACCGTTCGAGGATACACAGGGAGCACCTACCAACAGACGCGCTAAAAGCAAAGCAAAGAACGACAGCGAGCTGCGAGAACATGAGTCGTCGAGCTCGTAAAGAAATGAAGATGGAAGTAGATGCAAAAGCAAGGAAGCTCTAGCCGACATCCCAGCCCAAAAAGCGATCCGGATTATGACCCCAGTTTCCTTGGTTGTGGCCCGTCATTGTTCTCTGGCTTTGTATTCACAGGAGTTGCATCCGAAGGACAATGGGCCTTTGTATTACCTAAGCCCATCACTTTTTCCCACACCCCTTCCTCCCGCCTTGCCCGGTCTTTTGAGGCTCAAAGTATATCATTTTAAACGGTTTTCAACGGGCTCTTAGCTCAGGGGTAGAGCGCTCGCTTCGCATGCCGGTCAGCGCGTTAGCACTGAAATTGCGAGAGGTCGTGGGTTCAATTCCCACAGCGTCCAACGACTTTTGAATCGTCCGAGCAATCTTTTTCTTTTTTGAGATAAAAATAGACCTGAAAATTTCCGAAGAGTATCACTGTCGATCGAAGTTGGAGGTGTGACAAGCATGAGGTTGCGAGTTCGATTCGCTTCCATGGCAATTATTATCGTAGCGGCGCTCTGGCGCCAGTCCCCGACTTTCGGAACTCCGCTTCGGTCTATCGCACTCATCGCCTACATATCAGTTGCCAGAATCCTAAGCTTGTGAAGTCTGTTGTATATAATCTGCGCAACCTTTTATACTCTACTAATTATAAAGGCTCAAGGCAACTTCAAGCATAGACCGAGATTCAAAGCCACGAGCCATTCCTGATCAATTGCCCGTCAATTCCATAAATGATAAGCCTTCCTCGAAAGTCTCTATTTTGCAGGTCCCGTCAATTTCTCAAAAAAGACGCTTATATTATCAGGCTGACTACGGGAGGCTACATCATTGCGTACCTGCTCTCTGGCGTACTGCTGATTTATCTACGTGTTCACACCGCATCTCTGCTCCAACATATCTAAGTCTTGCCTCCGACGCCGACTTCTTTCTCGTGACATGCTCTACAGTCGCGTCCTACATGCACCTCTCGCGCGCTCCCACCAAGCGAAACATCCAGGCTTTGCTCTCAAATATGTATCAGTAACCCGATGCTCTCATTCCTCCATTCGCTGTCGACTTTGACCAATTTCTTGAGTATTTATTCCGAATTTGTCTGCCTCGACATCTTTCTCTTTGGCGGGCGAATCGGAGTCGTTTGCGATCCACAGGACCCCCCTGTCCTTCGGCCAGAGTTGGGAATGATCATTCATGTTGGCGCTCTGGAATTGATTTTTGACACAGATTTTCAGCAAAGACAGTCAGAATAAGAATGAACAGACCCCGACGTGAGACTCTTTTGCCGAACATATAATCTGGCTGTTTTTATCCCGAAAATGCAAGGGGGTTCAGAGCAAGTCACAAGGAGAGGTAGGTACGCTGAAAGATGCTGGAAAGGCGAATTTTGCACGTCATTTTTTCTCTATACCATAAAGCTGCAGGGATCAGCGAGCGGCATAGCCCTCCCTCCTGGTTGCCTTCTGTGCTTTCCTTTAACAATCCAACATACAGAGAATTGACCTGTATTTTCCCAAAGTCCCTCTCTGCTCCAGAGGTTTCTCAGAGCATCCATCACTTCGATTGGAAATGCGATTCAGAAGATTCGAAATAGGGTGATGAAGAGCCGAGGAAATGACCACCATCATGACGTCGAGGTGCTCCCGAATGAAGACACGAACAAGCACCACTAGCTCAAATTTCAATCGACCCGCCGAAATCCGATTTTCGGATTTGACAAGACTTCTGTTGGAGTCTGATTGTTCGTCGGTGTCAACTGAAAGAGTAGAACTAGAGAGATGATTTGTATTCACGTCCTCAATAAAAAACACAAGAAGGACAGAATCACAGAGACCGAAGGACAGGAAGATGAAGCGTTGTCGTGCGAAAGCGAGGGATGTATATGTGTCGAATTATAGTTCTCGGCAGATAAACCCAGTTTCAAGTGTAGCCCGTTGAAAGACAGAGTGTCAGGCCTTTTAATGGATCCGCTGGAGCACAAACACTGTAAACTCGAAATGAGCGAAGCGAGTCGAAATTCGGACGCGAAAAAGAACATACCTTCTTCAACCAGGGGGACAAACACTGCTGGCATTGACCGCTGTTTCCTGAGGAAACAGCATGCTAGAAACATGTCATATGACTTTTTTCTGCTGTTTCTCGAGGAAACAGCTAGGAAACAGTACCCGGCCTTGCCTTTTATGGTATGC
>NHYE01005641.1:0-84276 GCA_002938385.1 Gymnopilus dilepis
ATTAAATCTGGATCCCAACGTACAGGCCAGTGGCCACTACGGGCCATTGTTTACGCGACGCGCGTTGTTTACTGATCACGCAGGCCACGTGCCTGACAATTATCATTGTGGGGAAGAAATTGACGGCGTCAGTCTGAACTTGAATGCTCTCTTGTCCTTCATCATCCTAGACAAACCCCTCGTTATTGCGGTTGTTCGCAGCTCTTTTTGTCTCGTCTGGAGCCACAGCCAGCGTCGACAGACCACCTCTCGGTCTGCTGCACAGCACCAGTCCAAATTTTGCCACTCAAACCTCGCACAGCAGCAACCCTGGCTTCACTTCATTTCAAATTCATTTTATCATCTAGTGTATCAACTGGACAACCATGTCAATGTCTAACCCGTCTTCGGGGCATCAGTCAGGTCGAGATAACCCAGGGAGGATACAGGTGTCCATGAACGACGGCGACAAGGTCAGTTATTTTGTTTGTGGATTACTCACTACCCCCGACGACTAACTTGACAATTTATCTTGATGTTTTCTTATAACCCAAAGACAAGTACACCACCAGCATCACCACCACTTCCAGGCCTTGCGCAATCCTCCTCCAATTCCTCCAGTTCTCCACCAGAACCCTCTACCCCGCCGACCAACCTCCATGCGTCTCGCATAAACCGCTCACGCACCCGGAATCGGTACCCCAACGACCTTGGTCGAGTTCCACTGCACCGTCGAGGGACGTCAAAGACCTATGAGGCACTTGAGGACCTCCTCAAGGAGGCGGGCTACAAGGAGACGAGGATCTTCACACCAGAGACCGAGCGCACGGAAGGCGGGAGGGGCGGTGCTGATGGGGATTCTTCGGGCAGTAAAAGTGCTGGCGCTGGCGAAGACAGTAGACTCAGCGTGGTTAAAGACGGGATGGACGCTGTTGTCGGGTTTTTCGCGGGTCTTTTGCCTAGTGCGACGTCGAGCAAGACCAGCTTGGTGTCCTCTGGGTCAACCTTGCCTTCGACTTCGAATGGAAACGGGAGCACGAGTGAATCTGCTACCGCCCATCCAGAGCCGCTTACGGCCTCCCCGCAGGAGTATTCCCCTCCTGCATCGCCTTCGCCACTTTCTGGCTCTGGGGCTGGTATGGTGGGCAAGCGGCACCCCAATGCACCCGCTAGTGCCAGTGCTAGCTCCAGACAAGCAGCGACCTTTGGAGCAGGACGACGAAGCTTTGATATGACAGAGCCGCCTACGCCTACTACGGCTACTTCCTCCAGGTCAAATTTGACCTCTTCCGTAGACAGTCTCCACAGAGCTGCAGCTGGCGACCCAACGCCAAGGCCAGCCACTCGCACTACCAGACTCGCTAGTGCTGCACATTCACATGCAGGACACTCGCAGAACCACCCTGTCTACCACCAGGGCCAAGGGTATCACCCCCAGGCCTATGGCTATGGCCCTCAGGGGACGGGTCAGTCCAGTAGGACAGACACCATTCCAAGGACGCCGAGTTACCTGTCTGTCGACCATCATTCGATGCATAGGCCCTCTTCACGAAGCTCATTCAGCCGTCCCGGATCTAGCCAAGGACAATATAGAGGCCAGTCTCAAGCTCAAGGACATGGCCCAGCTTCAGGACCGACTGGCAGCGCAAGTGGCATGCCTCATCTGCCCCCGTCGTCGTCGCATTCTCAGTCACACTCTGGTGCACGGTCGAGCCATCAACAGCAGAGTCATCACCATCAACAGCATACTCAGTCCCATCATACACCGTTGACTCAAGCTAATCTTAGCCAGCACCAGTCGTTCGCCCATCACCCTCACCACTCACAGCTTCTACACCCGCACTCCCAATTGTCCATTGCCTCTCCTCGGCCGTCTCGCGCCTCTGCGTACTTGCGGCATGTCGCTTCAATACCTACTATCCCATCCGAACCGACCTCCCGCCCAAACTCGACTCCAGTCAACTTTTTCTCGTCAAAGTTGAGCTTCTCTTCCTTGACGCGGAGAAGTGGAAGGGTGTTGAACGTGAGTCTAAATGACAAGCCGGCTGACTCGGAGGATGAAGATGGTCCGCCCTCGGTGTATTATCGTTCTGGGACCGGAGAGGAGGAGGATGAGCACGAGAGGTTTACGAGACGGCATTCTCGTGCCATGCCGCCTTCGTGGTTAGAAACAGTCGCCAGGGCTGTCCTCTTCGGCGGCGGGACTGTAGGTGGACCTACTCCCTCTTCGTCTTCGAGGACACCAGCGACACAAAGCCGGCCCGCCACTGCCGATCGCGCTGCCTCGCAGAATTACAGCCACGCCCATCTGCATTTACAGCACCAGGCGCATCAGCGCGTCCAGATGCTCAGGCCAACGCGAAGCTCCCTGTCACAGGCCTCCCGCGCTTCCCAAGCATCCAGGAGAAGTGGCCGAAGCCAGCTCTCGGATTCGACCAGCTTTACCCTCGGCACAGCCACAAATACTGGGGCAGGCAGTGCGTTTTTGGTCCCTCCACCTCCCTCGCTTCCTCTGCATCCTCCAGCCTTGTTCGCAAGGTTGGAGCGGGGAAGGGCTAGGGGTAGCGAGAGCGAGGTCTCGAAGACAAGGGTGATTTGCAGGAGTGCACCCGGAAGTAGGAGCGGAAGTGTCGTCCGAGGTGCCCGAGGGCCTAGTATAGGCAGGGAGGACAAGAAAGTGATCAACCTCAATTTGAGTCTGAACTCTTCCAGGAGTGGCAGGAGGAAGAAGAAAGGTAGAGATGGCGAGGCTGATGTCGTGCCGAGCTTGGCTAGGACGAAGACGGAGGGCGATGTGCTATGGTCTTCTGAGCGGAAGAGGAGGAAACCGAAGTCGAGGCGGACGCGGTCTGATCAGGATGAGCACCATCAGGGCAGAGCATCGATCAACGGCGTCTTGTCTGACTCGCATAATGGCGACACTGCCTCTGAGTCAGGGACAGATCACTCTGATGCAGATGCGTCCGATGGGGAGTACGACTATGACGATGAGGAAGAAGATGAAGGGGAGCTCGACCTAGCGAGGATCCTTGTCCCTCCCAAACGACAGAACTCGATCAAAAGTCTACGCAAACACCTCGTCTCGACGCGTCCTGCCCGACCTGCCTCTCGAGGAGGTTCCTCACCGGTGCCTCCCGTGCCACCGCTTCCTCCCTCCTTGACGACGACGACGAAGGACGGCTCTCAATCTGGTACAGGTGCTACTGCTCCAGGAGGGCGTCTCACGCCCAACATGGTGTATAGAAAGCCGTTCAGGTCAACGTCACTGCAATCTTCGGAGTGGGAGGATCAGCATCATGGTGATGACGGCCATGAGTTCGAGAGGTGGGGCAAGGATAAGGGCTCGGAAGATGATGATGAGCATGAGCTGTTGCGGAATCGGGTGTCGGTTGTCGGTGGTGGATTTTAGATTGGGATTGGCTCACTGCGTCATCGCTGTCGTCCATTGCCACCATCCTTTCAGCGGCTTTCGTCTCTCATCCTCCCAGTCGGAGCCTATGTGTTGGGCATAGTCGACTTTGGACGGGCCTCGAACGCGCAGGAAGAAGGAAGCAGTTGATACACGGCCAACAAGAAGTAAAGGAAGAAATGAAGAACAAATTGTATATATTAATCCGGCATCTCTCACTACCCTAGGCATTGACACGCTCCACATCTTACATTCCACCCCATCCACTTGTTCTTGTTTATCCATTCACGACCAATGTTAATATTCACGATCCACGCTCATTTAATTTTCCTTCTTTTCTCCAAGACGACATCTTACACTTATCTTTACATTATAATAACTGCCACCTTTACCTCGACTTCTTCTGCTCCGTCATACAGACCTGCTCCCTTTTCACCTTTGCTTGGTCGATATAGGTCAAATTCATTCATATTGGTATAGATTTTACTATAATGATGCCTCATTGACGCACCCATGACTCATGTCGTTCTCATTCGCGGTTTTCTTCTGGTCGTGTGGACAGGAGTTTAGCCATGACTCTTTTCAACTCTGCGGGTACTCTTGGTCATTCTATGTTGCATTAACGTCTTGCTTCCCTAATCATGATAACCCATTCCAGGAGTCACTCATCCCACTATCTGTATCAATATCAATGTTTCTCATTCTGTGCATAGGGTGCGGTGGTTTGTGATGCATATACAAGTACTTGCGGTCATTTGCGTTCGAGGTATCAGCCATATCATGAGTCTAAAGATTGATAAAACACACAGCAGTGAATAGGCTCTACAATATCACATCGCAACAAGATAAATACGGCGTGCCATTCAAGAGGAAAACTAGACTATGACCACACCACTCAGGCTCTGTACTGAGGCCGAAGAGAAACACATTGCTCTCCATACTGATTCACTACCTCCTTGACAATCCTAGCCTCCACTGCAAGCGCGATGTAGGTCTTGAACTTAGAGCATTTGGCCAGATTATAGACCTGCGGGAATTTCTTCGGCAGGACACTCCCCAAGTGGCTCTTGTCGACGCCATCTGCTCTGTCACCGCGCTGTTCCTGACGAAGGACCTGCACGAGGGGTTGGAATCTAGGGGGTACGGATGACGGTGGAACTCTGGTTTGGGAGGCAGGTAATGCGGGTGTAGGTGCCGCGGCGGCAGCGGTTCTTGACCCAGAGGCCACAGAAGGCTTGACCTGGCTCTTTGCTGAAGACTTCGACGGTTCAGCAGGCGGGGCTGGCGCAGGGGGAGGTACCGGGCTCTGGGAATTGGCAGCGGTCGAGCCATTGGGCGGACTGACAGACGTCGGAGGCTGCAGTGGAACACGTGCAACAGATTTGACGGAGGGCGTCGAGACGCTGTAAGTAGCCCCGGAGCGGAGCGACGCAGCTGGTGACGGGACACGCAGTTTCTCTTCGACTGTCTGATCTACGGGCTCCACTACAGGCTCCGGAAGCTGACTTTGCGAGACTGTGTCTCTGAAGAAAGCTTCTAAATCATCTTGCTCTACAAGCTCTTCAACGGTGGCCTGGATTTTGTCATTGCCGCCACCCAATTCAGCCGGGGGCTTGAAAGTCGCATCGCTCTTGGCGGTGTCTACAGTCTGAGCCGACGTCGGGACGGTAGATAGCTCGATGGGAGGCACGAAGCTGAAATCTGTGTGCAAGGAAGATGTGGGGGACAATGACATTGAATGAATTGATTCAGGGGAAAGACTTCGTGGCCTCAGAGGTGGTGTTGGTGTCAGACTTCGAAGCCCCGGAGGTGGCGATAATGTTGTCGAAGCTCGACGCTTCTTAGAGTCGTCCTTGTTGGTCAAGACAATAGGCGGATTTGCCAGAGGCACTCCCGAGCTTTGTTCTGCCGGAACGGTTTCCTTAGAAAGGGGCTCAGAAGCCTGACTGTCCTTCTCCTTTCCTTTCAAAGACGATCCCCAACTGCCGATGGCAGAGAACCCTTGGATCTGAGGAGGGACGAAGGCAGGAATAGACGGCGCTGGTGCACTGCTGCGGCGAACATTTGGCGGGGCTGAATCAGCTCTGGCCGGCTCTGCAGCTCGGGAAAGCGGGCGAGAGAAGAGAGTCTCTTGAGGGACTGAGTCCAAAGGACCTCTAGCCAATCTTCCATGGGCGAAGCCGTGTCCAGAGTCGTTGAAGACATTGAATCTGTCTGCCTCGAACTGACCGGGAAAAGTCGAGTTCCGACGAGCTCGAGGAATGGGAAGAGGTCGACTGGGTCTTCCTTCCAGTGGATTCTCGCGCGAAAGGTTTGAATCCTGAGTTGAATGTGAAGGGGTATCAAAACGAGCCTTCCCGAGCTTGAATTCCGACGCGGTATGAGTCTTCTGCTCAGCATCTGAAGGGGGCACCCTCGGCTGCTCGGTGGTGGGGAACGATCTTCCAGAGCCTGGTGCTTGATCAAGGAATGCATCCTCGTCAACTACATCTCCCTGAATCCCTAGGACGATTCGAGTCCAATCTAACTCGGTCGACGCTTGAGCAGGCAGGCTGGGGTGAATCGTGGATGGGCAGATGAGAAGGACTCTGTAATCCCGAGTTCGAAGCAGAGCAATCGGATAAGCAAGATCCCGATCCGCTGTGATGACCACAAAGGTCGTAGGGGGAGAGTGATCCCATGCATGAATGAGCATGTCGGCTGCTCGTCGAGGTCTCATAAGAATCTGTTCAAAAAGGACCGGCGGATCAAGGACTCACTGATCATGATCTTGCTGTGAGCGTCCTGGCTGCCTTCCGACGGACAGTCCACCAATGTCACTCCAGAAGAGGACAACGCGATCCGAGCCTTACTGGCTCCTTCAGGCCGAGTGAAGTCTGCATACGATTTGAAAGCCTTGATGGGTCCGTAGGAAGCCACGGCAGCCCTTATGTTCTTGACTATCTCGTATGTCGAGGTACTCGACGCCGCGCTCGTGGCGCCAGTTGTCTCTAAACATAGTAATCAGTGGAAGTACTGGATCCTCTGAAAAGAATCCATACCGTAATCCCAAAATATTATGAGGTCTTCTCTGTGCAAGGTCATAAGCCGGCAGATTCGAGAGAGAGGCAGAGGCCCATTCGAGTGTATAGTTTTTAACGGAAGTCCTCTGTGCCACTCCGTCCCGTGTGTGTGTGATCGCTTGAAGAGCGTGCCGTACTCATGAGGCTGGCTCAGGCTGCTTTTACACGCGTTTTCATCACCGTCAGCAGTCGGTGAAGTTGCAGGCAGTAGCGACTAATCCATGTTGGGTCCACGCAGAGCCTATACGGATACAACAGTTGGAAGGCTGACTCCTGCCATCAACATGCATTTCATGATGAATGCGAAAGGTTGAGCCGCGTTTATTGAAAACAGAATTCTTGGCTTGGCACATGGAAACGTAGCAATCGATCGTGATTTCGCATATTGAGGTATCGCAACAGGTGTGGGTTATTTCAGGATAATTGGGCTTCCGAGAAGTTTGAACCGTAGCAAGCAGAGGTCTGCAGAGGTATGCCTGAAGGCCAATGTATATGGAAACTGAGCCAAAGACGGGTGGAGACCAAAGGGAGACGCACAGAGCTGATCTCATGTTATGGATGGATCGTTCGAACACATGGGACGAGGAGACCTCTCTGGGGTTTCATGATCAAAGGCCTGGTCTCCATGTACACCCACATTATTATTGTCATGATGAGCTGCAGCCTTTCATTCTCCTTCGACAGCAGATGTTGCTTCGAAGTCAACTGGACTTCATGAAGATAAGCTTAGTGCACACTCAAGGCAGCCAGGTTCCTGAAACAAACCAGATAATGATGGAGGCTGTTCTAGGCCGTCAACGCAGTGAAGAGGCGACTCGCGAGCTCAGAGTCAGAGTCAGAGTCAAAGCTTCTCTTCGGACTCCCAGCACGTGATAAAGACAATTGACGCGTCGCTTGACAGCGCCGCTAACCTCGCTATTTGTTGTTTACTTATATACTCTACTTTGACTCTACTTGCCAATTTTGAAGGTTTCCGTCGGCAACTAATATGGGCAAAAAGGATTGGTGTAAAATGTACGCAAAGTAGCTTTTCTGGTCACTGGCACAGCCAATCTCGAGGCCGTTTCCGTCTGCATGAGTCGGACATTGGCAAGGGGAAGATTCAAAGGAGGGCGTCAAAGACTTCGACCACTGCCTAGTAGGCTACGAGGCGGTAATAATATGCACGGACGAGACATAGTTAATATCGGCTGTCAGACAAGATGAAATCTATGAACGTGGCAGCCCATAACGTCATTCTTTCAACTCGTCAGTGGTCCGATCAATCAATGGGGGACAGAGCCAATGAACGCCCTCAGTCGAAGACGAAGCTGGAAGCCTGTGCCTGATAGAGTGAATGGGTCGGTGCTCGTAGATACAGAATAGGTACTGAAATAGTATATACCTTTCTGCTTGATGCTCTTCCAAGGCATAGCTGGTCCATAGGCGGTATTCATTACTCGTTCCAAGGCATAACATGCAACGCCGATTCAAGCTCTTTCCTAGAGGACAAAATTCAAGTAGAACACCAGGGTTTTGAAATGGCTGGCGGCGTTTGCGAGTGCGAAAGTAGTCGTCTCTTTTACTGTGAAAATAATTTATGTTCTCTGTCGGATTGGGTATCTTGTGCCTTTTGAGGGGCTCAGTAAGTCGCAGGGGTGATATATCCCATGGCCAAATTGACGACTCACTTTCGAATGACATGCTTGATTACCTGCTTTTCGGTGACAAGAGATTCGAAGTGCTGTGAGCAATGTTTACAACTCCACTTCAGTTCCACCGCATCACGGTTAACATAGTATCCACCATTCTCCTGGAATAAGACCGATTTTGTCACGTCGACTGTCAGTAGTGCAAAATTTCTGTTGGAACACTCCAAAGAGTGACCGGCCTAAAGTAAGACAAGGTCAGAGGCACATGAAACTCGTGAACAGACCCAATACATACACAATCCCTCCAGTCCATAGTTTGCCTCCCTCGGACACCTCTGTCATCACGTTCTAGCGGGCAGCTCATGCATACGAACCTCTTGCGGAGAGCGTCCACATCGCTGGCTAGAGCTGTATCCGGATTCATCCCGAGCAGACGCAACAGCAGTACAATGGTATCGTATGCAATCCTACTAAAGAGAAAATCCTTCTGAAGGTCACAAGATTCGTCTTGCAGTAGGCTAGCACAACGACCGTAGCGAGCGACCTCTCCGAACCCAATCAAAACGTAGTCACAGGATGGATCTAGAGCTTGAGACCCTGGGCGTCGAGGGGGAGTGAATACAGCTGTAGCAAGGCCCACCCTCTCGAGTCCGTCACCATCGTCGTCTTGCCACAAGGATGCAGCAGGGTGGGACTTCTTGAGTATATGCGCAAGGCATCGCTCAGTCTTCGTCATCAATTTCTCCGCGAAGGCGAGGATAATGTTGTCAATATCCGTAGATGCAAGGCTTGGGGTTTCGCTTGCTGAGGCATATACCGTATCTGTGTAGTATGCTACGGCGGGAAGATCGAGGATGTGCTCGTCGGTCGCAGGGATATAGTCCCACCGCTCTGGTGGTACTGAAGTCCGCAGCAGATTGGTATAAAGCGACGACACTCTCTTCTGCAGCAATTGCCGAAGTTCAGCCCGTTCACATTTCAACCTGTATTCTTTAGCAGAATTCACGACCGCCTCCAGGCCTGGAATGTTCCTATAGAAAACTATGACGGTGATCGAATCGTTAGCTAGACGCCTGCAGTGCTTTGAAGAACACCTTGACCTTTCTTCGAGAAGTGAATATGCTTTGTTACCGAGAAGTACTGCGAAAAATAGCGCTCAACACGAATCGGGATGACGTCGCGCGCGTCATGGCCAACTCGAATCATCAAGTCGCAAGCACTAACTTGAGGTGAGAATGGGAAATAGCACCGGCAAGCAGCATCTGACATACAGTTTTGTGAACTGAGCTAATTTTTTCCTAAAAACTTCGGAACGTTCATAATAGATATGTGAGCACCAGCTAATGCAGATCCGCACATGCTGGCGTGTGCTCGTCAGGTCCAATAGCGTGAATCGAAAGTAGAGGAGCGCACATCCAAAATTTTGTCCTTTTCAAGTCCACATCTTGTTAAGAAGGATTTATACTCTTCCATCGCCGTAGGAGCACCCGCGTTAAGGGCTTCTAGATGGGGGGAAACTAGGGCTATCTTAACAGGAATATCGTTGATCGCATAATTTCCTGTCATGTGCATGCTATATAGCATTCCACCTAAAAGAACATTTGAAAAAGCAAGAAATCTGAGCTACCCATGCAAACTGACCAGGCTTTGTAGAATACAGAAGTATTCCATAGAGATGGCTGCGCTCAGTTGGATGGCTCTTCCTGAATTCACTCCAGATCACGGAATATTCTTTAGAAAGTCTGATTTAGAAACGGTAATTACGGGATTTCATTCAGAATCGCAGGGACTTACTTCGCAAGGCCTACAGATACGCTGACATGAAGCGAAGTCAGGCATGGCTTGTCCATGGAGACACCGCTGTGCGCCGAGAATAGAATCAGTGTTGGCATTGAATGGCTGCATCTGAAGTAAGTACAAGACACGCACATCACACGTTGCCGGACCAAACAGTAGAGAAGCCCAACTTGGAGGAGACATGGTCGTGGGGCACGGCGGAATTTCTGGATGCCTTTGAAAAGCGGCATCCCATGCCAAACCAGACAGCCTTTTCGTGAGCAAGATTAGACGAAAATGTTTGGTGGACAGCGACATGTGGTATAAATCCAGAGGGTGAAGATACTCAATGATCTGAGAAAGCTCCTCAGACATAAGACTTTGGGCCGACACTCGAGAGCGACCAACCTGCAAGATGATTTCCAGGGGAAATTCTGGTATAACCCCTCGGCCTGCCACATTACGCACGATCTTGAGGCATGACCTCCTTAATTTTTCCTTTGTAAAGGCGGCGACGTAGTTGTCTATAGAACGGTCAAGCTATTCAGAGTATTCCCATCATAGTCGATTGATTATCAGTTACTCACACCGCGCGACAGGAAGGGTATGGCATGAGTCATACGCAGCAGGAATCATGCCGTGAAGCTTCCGGACTTCATCCAGGTCAAGAGCATCGAAAGGAAGGACGGACTCAGCGGTCCCAGAATTGCCAACGCACTGTGATTCGGTATCCATGGGATCACCTTCAACTTGAGCCAGACTGAGGGGACAGGAAAATCACTGCTTAGGATAGAGGAGAGGAACGCAGTGAATGACGAAGGATGTGGTTGGTGTCTATGACTGCTGCAAGGCCGCGAGGCAGAAGTTTGCAATTGGGCGTGGTACTGGAAGGAAGTATTGTACATAATCGCACGCAATAAATAATCCTGTAAGGCCGGCAGGCGGCAAAGCCCGCTACCTGACTCACATTTTGTGTTATGCGAAAGACAGAAATTCAGCGCAGTGGGACTCGTTACATGAACTATCAAGGGACACTGTCAATATAGATTTAAAACCTCACAAAAATTATAGGCAGTTCAAGATGCCACAGCATATTGGGTCTGCAGTCTTATAATACTGTTTGAAGATAACTCTACTGATTTCGAAAGGTCTCTTAGTGAAGGTCGATCATCTTCAGATAAATGAAAGGTCTATGTAGTTGACATGTGACAACCGACCAGGTTGGCTTTGCAGCTCATCAGTGGTACGATCAATCAACGGCGGACATTGCCAATGAACACCTTCGACGGGGTCGGTTGTTAGCTTGTGACTGCAACATCAAACTGGGTCAGCATTCACAAAACGAGCGGTAAATTTCACGAGAGATAACATATACCTTTTCCGAAGATGCTTTAATAATGCGTCGCTTGACCTTAGGCGGCTTGTGTCTTGACAGAGCATGCAACGTCGGTTCAATTTCCTATCTTCAGGAAATTCAAGCACACATTGCCGGGACGACCGGCGTGCCCATTTGTTACGCAAAGAATCATTCCTTTCGCACCGTAGATAATTGACATGTTCCTCAGGATGAGAGATCTTGTGACTTTGAGTAAAAGCAATTAACAGCAAGGCAATATTATAATTTGATCCTTGACTTACGTCTGAATCAGATGCTTAATGACTTGCTTCTTAGTGACAAGTGAATCAAAATGCTGGGTGCAGTGTTTACAGCCCCATTTCATCCCCACACCATCACGGTTTGTGTAGTAGTTGCCATTCTCCTGATCCAAAAGTGATTCTGTCACCTCGGTTGTCAGCAGTGCAAAACATGGTGTCTTCTTGCTAGCACAATTCAAAGAATGACGGGCCTTGGAGAAAAAGAAGCTTAGAAGTAGACCATATTCATAGCAAGGATAGGAACGTACACACTCCCTCCAGTCCATGGTGCGCCTCCATTGGACCCCTCGGAAGTCTGACCAGAGTTCGCAGCTCATACATACAAACCTCTTTTGTAGAGAGTCCAGCTCACTTGCTAGTGTCGTATTTGGGTCCATGCCAAGCAAGCGCAACAAGAGGACTATTGTGTCATATGCCATCCTGCAGAAGGACAAGTCATCTTTCGGGACAGTAGACAGCACACCCTCTTGCAGTAAGCGCGTACAGGGACCATGGCGAGCTGCCTCCCCGTGTCCAACCAAGACAAGATTGTCGGTCCAACCCTTAGGCCCCTGTCGTCTAGCAGTGAATACAGCTGTTGCGAGACTTAATCTCTCGGTTCCATCACCAAAATCGTTTCGCCACAAGTAGGCGGAAGGATGAGAAACCTCTAGAATATGAGCGAGATGTCGGTCGGTCTTCTGCATCAACTTCTCCGCAAAGGCAATAATAATTCTGTCAAGGCCTGAAGATTCAGGCTCTGGGGCATTACTTGCTACACCGTAATCTGCGTCAGTGTAGCATACGACGGCAGGAATATTGAGGATATGAGTGCTGCTTTCGGGAATATAGTCCCAACGCTCTGGCGGTACAGTACTTCTCAGGAGATCGCGGTACAGTGAATTCACCCTATCCTGCATTACGCGCCTCAGCTCAGCGCGTTCGCGCTTTAACCTACGAGCCTTAGCATGACGTCCAATTGCCTCAAGACCAGGAAGGTTTCTGTAGAGTTCTGTCAAAGTGTTCGAAACGTCACGGTTAGCTAAGCATCTGCCGTGCTGGCAAAAAGGTGATTTGCCTTTTTTTGAAAAATAAGCATGCCTTTTCTTCGAAAGATACAACCGAAGATATTTTTCAATGTCAGTCGAAATGACGTCCCGCCCATCATGGCCAGCCCGAATAACCAGTTTGCAACCACTGAACAAAGGTGAGGTAGAACATTTAGAGAGCAGCATCCACCATACATTTCAGCAAACCCAGTTAGCTTTTGTTGGTATTCCGCGGAACATTTGTCGAAGGTATCATTCCACCATTTGCAGCAAGCTTCCACATACTGCAATGTACTCGTAAGATATGGAATCAACGGACAAAAGAAGTTGAAAAAAAAAAACTTGCTTTCATAATTTGTTCTTTTTCGCGTCTACACTTGGATAGGAACGCTAGATATTCTTCCCAAGCTCCATGTACGCCTGCCTTAAGCGCTTCTAAATGAGGAGTAGCTTGACGTATTATATCAGGCATATCCTCAATCGGACGGTTGCTCCCTGATGCTCGAAACCATTCCCTATACATCATCGCGCCTGGATCAATCAGTCATGGGACAGTGAAGAGAAGAGGTGCCAATAAGAGCTGACCTCGGTTGGTTGAATGCAAGAGTATGTCAGACACATACTTGAGACTCGTTTGACGACTATATGCCCTTTCAAACTTCATCCATTCCCCTTGAGATGTGATGGTAAGCTTGCGCTGAAGAGTAAAGAACGGTAAGAGAATGTGAAGTCAAAAATTTTTCAGATTCGCCTGAGCATACCTCGCATTCCTTGCAGACACGCTGACACGAGACAAAGTTAGGTATGGCTCGGCCATGAGGACAGTGCTAAGGGGTCGTACATTCATGCATCAGTACACGAGACTTGCGTCGGCAATGGCAGTACGCGAAGGCCAGTACACTCACGTCACACGTCGCTGGACCAAATAACAAAGAAGCCCAGCTAGGGGGAGAAATGGAGAAGGGACACAGAGGAATTTCTGGATGCCTTTGGAAAGCCAAGTCCCAGGCCAGACCCGACAATCTTTTCGTGAGTAAAATCAACCGTAAATGTTTGCTGGTTTGCATCAAGTGGTACAAATCCAGGGGGTGGAGATCCTCGATGATCTAGGAGGCTATTATCAAACCCAAGCAACTCAAGGATGCGAAAAAATCAGCCAACCTGCAAGAAAATATCCAGGGGTAACTCTGGCATAGTCCCTTGACGGACATTGCGGACAATCTTGACAGAGGTCTTCCTAAGGGTTTTCTTTATGAAAGCAGCGACGAAATTGCCTAGATATCAGATTAGCCATCAGCGCAACGTCAATCGGTTGTCAGCACTCACCTCGCGCAAACGGGAGGGTAAAATAACGCCCATACGCGGCCGGGCACATTTCGTAGAGCTCACGGACCTTATCCAACTCAAGAGCATCGAAAGGAAGTAGGGGCGTGAGTCCGACGACACTAGGCTCGTTGCCAGCATCTTGTGGTTCGGCATCCATAGAAGTGCGGACTCCTTCACTCTGAGTTTGACTGTGAAGGCCGACCAAGCGATCTACAGGAGACGGAAGAAGCAAAAGCGCATTGTCACTGTGCAAGGCGAGTGCAAGGGTTTACCTGACTCGAGACTCCTCACGTGACCGATCAAGATGGATGAGTCTTTGACCACAGAAATGCCCAATTCTCCTCGATTTACTCTTCTATCTCGCTTTCGACAAGGTATTCCCATCAATTTGCTACTTGTGGTCTCGAGTTTGATTCTCCTCAGATTCAGGAACAAAATTGAGTAGCTGATCCCGACTCGGTGAGACGATACACCAATCTCAAGGTGCAAGACCACCCAGCTCGCTACCATCAGTAGTTTGATCCACCCACTTATGACAATGTCTCCAGATCGGCGCACCGACGTTCCAAAACCAACGCGATACTTGAATGTCGAGAAACAACGACGGGTTTCCCGGTCGAGTTCCTTCTCAATTTCCTCGACCCCATGATTGGTTCTGCAGCTCGGACACGCCACACTCCAGGGATTTGCTTTTCTAGTCTGCGTTTTAATACGTTGGCCGCGTCCCTTTGCGTCTATCCCTCAGCCACAACGACTTATCGAAACACATGAGGGAGCATACAGGGCCAAACATCTATTTCCACTCTCGCCGACTGTCTGAATTCATAGGGGAATATCCTAGATGAGATGACTAGAAATGGTGAGCATTTAAATTCTCGACGACTGCCCCATCGCTTTAGGAATTTTAGAAGGGGTCAGACGAGCAAACTGATTTGCACCTGTGTCGTTCTAGGGGCTAACGATGTCGAGAGCGTCTCAAGAATGCAAAGAAATTGACATTCAGCCTTCTCCATCTGCCTTGGAACCGGGCCTTCTTCGCCTTGGGATGGTGTCGACGAAGAAGTATAAAAGGTGCAGAATTTGATCGCTCAGTCCTCAGTCAAGTCAAACAGTACAACTGCGCAACACCATCCTCAACTTCAACCTTATCTACTAGGAAGCTTCAACAAATGGACAGTTTCGTCACCACCGCCACTCTCGCCGTCAACGACAGCTCCAAGTTTCAGGAGTTGTCTGTCGTCTCGGAGAATACGATGGCCAACAGCAGTGATGATGCACTTCCCGAGGTTCCCGCTGACGCGGAAAGCACCTCCAGCGGCCCGATGACTTACTGTGTCGTCGCTTGACCGAAGCCCCCTCCTCATTCCTAGCCATCTGTCTTATCTGTTCAGTGCGTCTATCATTCCATCGCGCAGTCGAAGCTACTGATATCCCATTTCCTGTATCTAGTCTGCATTTCTGGCTCGTCCGTTTGATTGCGCCAATTCACATTCACCACCTCGCAAGAGACGATAACGCATTCTGGATGGAAAGCTAGTAGGGCACGTCGACATGACGTTAAATTATTGTTATTTTACTCGAAGAGATTGGAGGACATATATTACTACCGGAAACTGAAATAAAGCTTGTATCATTTTTAAGTCAATCTGCATATGCTTAAGCTTACTGCACAATGATCGCTTTCGCCAGACCAAGACTGGAGTAAAAAACCAAGTGGCATATACTCATATAATCATAATACATGTTCATGAGGGTTTTCTGATAATACAAACGCCAAAAAAGCCAATCTCTCGAATAGAAGGTCGAAGGTAATAATGATAGAATAAATGTTGGGACGCCGTGCCCATCATGCAGTCATTGCCAGTGCTGATTGAGGAAGTTGGCTAATGCGAGGTGATGAGACTGAGGATAAGAGGGCTCATGAGAATATACTTTAGAGAGAGTAAAAAGAAACTTACGAATAAATAATGCACAATGAGTCGTGAGCGAGCTCAAGCGACGACGCAGTAGGCATTGCCACCGGATCCACCAGTCTCCTCGTTGGTAGGAATAGAGTCGGTGCGTGAAACGACGCAGTAGGCGTTGCCGCCGCTTCCGCCAGTTTCCTGGCTGGTAGGGACCTCAGAGGTGGGGACAGAGACGGTGGTGAAGGAATCCATTTGCTTGATGTACTGATGCGCTGGGATGCTCGGGTAGTTGCAGATGCGACTGGGGAACTCTGAGCTGGAGATTGAGGGCCTTTTATAGGCTTTCCAAGCGCCTTGGGCAAGAAGGAATACCCGCCTCGACGAGGCTCTCCATGCTCCGGGGACGTCTTCCAGGCCGGGTGCTTGATTATGCTGCAGAATTTTTGGTCGAAAACAACTGAAAGAGGCCCTACCAGTCTGTGGCGCTCCTCGCTTAGCCGTATGTGCGGTGATTGGCTCCCTTCAACAATAGACGCGCACAATAGATACAATGGGACAAAGCAGTCAACAAAGGGGTCATGGCCTGGTCTGCCGATTGGATGTGCATGGGCCATCGTCGTCGGCTAGACAAACCACTCGGAACGCTCTCCGGACTCGAGGAAGGACTGATTAGACGACCCGTATTATGTGTTGTGGTGGGCGGTGAACAAGAGCAAGGCATACAAGGCAAAGGCAGCTCCAGTCTGAGAGCAAGTGTCCAAACATTGGTTCCGGGTCAGACTCAAAGCTCAAAGTGTCAATCGCACACTCATTGCCACTAGCCAGAGTATCAGAGAGTGGTATGTAGGATTTCAGAGAGTAGGAAGTTTTTAGATATGTCCTGTTCAATTCTGAAGATGATCTGCGTCTGCCTTGGAGGAGTCCAGGCTACCAGGACGGCAACTTCAACTTCGTTTGAACGACAGAGTCTGGGAGATCAGGATCGAGAATTCAACGAGAATTGCTGTGCGTCATCTGCAGCCTTCGTTCCAAGCATAAACAAAGCTTTAGCACAGCCTCCGGGGACCGGCCCTCGAGCTCGAGCTGGCTCAAGCTCAGTCCACATTCCCGACTTGACCAACACCCCAATTCCATCGACTTTCGCTGTATTATAGCTCGAAGGGACCCATTGCGCGACCGCGAGCAACTACGTCTCGCTCGAAGCTCTCATCTCTGCTCCTGGATTGCGGATTCTAGGTCTTATGCTGAAGGACTGCGTAGCACGACGACCAGTTCTGGGAAATTTCAATTGAGCATGCTCCGTCATACGAGCTATTATGTACGTGCGTACATGTTGCACTTCTGAACAGAAGTGCTCTTACACCAGGTTTTGCAGGTTTGCATCAGTCATAGGACAATGCTAGTCGGAAGTCTACACATTGTGTTCTAGAGGTCCGGAAGAACAAGGGCCGAGCGGTCCTATATAACGGTGTAATCGAGACTGTCGACGTGAAGTTTCACTTGTCTTGACTTGCGTGTTCACCCTGCATTTGTGGATTGTCAGTACACCTGCGCGCATGCAATTTGATATTTCTTTTCACATGGATTTGATATAGGACAAGAGTCTGGCCTTCTTTTCCACTCATGATCCACACCCTGGCACCTGAACATCGAAATGGGGAACGTCGAGAAGGGGTTAGAGGGCATTTCGTCACTGGCGTCAGGGATTCTATGTGAAGAAGAGATGGTACGTGCTCCCCCACACATCACCGTTGGGTCATGTGGCCTTGACCTTCAGCTTCTCTCGCTAAATTACTCGTTAAATAGGAGCAGGATATGGGCTCGCAGTCAGGATGGCACTCCAATACCTATTATGCGCCCTTCTGACTGTAGTTGCGCTGCTGCTGCCAGCGCATGCAGAGACTACTGTAAGTACCAAGAGTTGAAGACCGTGATGACATTGACGATCCGTCCAGGCAATCACACCAGTGCAGCTTGTTGCTCCTGACGGATCTATGCGAGCCGCGTTTATACCTTTCGGCGCTATCACTACGAACATCTGGGTCAAGGACAAAGTCAGTCGTAATAATTCCGGCCGGTCTTGTGTTACTGACGCGTGCTTTGCTTAGCATGGCGTATTTCGAGATATAATTCTTGGATTCGACAATCATGTATGTGATCTTCTTCATACTATTTGCAGCCTCAATTTCTAACGAGATAACTCCAGTCTTTATACCAAAGCGACGCAGAAGGCCATCCTTATTTCGGACCTATCGTTGGGAGGTCGGAATCGTAATCTCCTGAGCATCTCGTTTGAAACTCATGCCATCAATACTGTTTCAGATATGCAAACAGGATCAGGGATGGCACGTTCACCATACCAATCAGCAAAGATGCTTCAGGCCCGGGAAAGAAATTTGTCGTTCCGCACAACGAGGGTATATCTTGAGCCCAACAAGTGACAAAGAACCTCAGTGACGCTCTCATCTCTAGGCAATAATACGCTGCATGGCGGTCCTGATGGTTTCGACCGCCGGCTATGGACGACGGTCAAGCAGACCTCCAACTCCGTGACGTTCTCCCTCACAGACCCTGCTGGTATGGAAGGGTTTCCAGGTACTGTCGAGACACAAGTAAGTCTTCTCTAGTCAGGCCGCGAGCCGTCGAGCTGTCGAGCTCATAGTCTCTCCTTAGGTGACATATACGTTGGAACGCAAGTCGACGTGGAAGATCAGTATCCACGCTACCGCTTCGGCCTTGACGCCTATCATGCTGAGCGGCCACCACTACTGAAACCTTGAGGCCTATCAAGAATCCCAGGACCTCGATGCTCACTTCGCACAATTTGAATCATCAAGATTCGTTGCGACGGACGGGGCGTTGATTCCTACCGGCAAGTTGAATGCCGTGTCAGGAACGCCGTTGGACTTCAGAAAAGCAAAGTCCATTGGGGAAAGCATACCGGCTACTGCGGCTGGGCAGTTCTGCGGCACAGGTCCGTTGTTTTACTATAGACGTAGCCATGTTCTGATCCTGCCTCCTAGGTTGTGTCGGTTTTGACAACTGCTGGATTCTCGATAGTCCCAGCGTCAAGAAGCCGACGTTCTCTATTTGGAGCAAAAATTCCGGAATAAAGTACGACTTTAGGCTTTGAGTGTCGCCCTGTTCTGACGCTCACACTATCCACTATCCCCACTGCAGGCTGGACATATTTACCAACCAGATCGCGTTCCAGGTAATTTCCTTTTACTGCGAGTCTTTTGGATGCTGACGTCCATGACCAGGTTTACAGCTGCAATGGAATCTTCAACGCTTCCTTGCCTATTCCTCGCAAGGCATCACAAGGAGGTCCTGGCGCGATTTACACAGATCACTCATGCGTCGTCATCGAGCCAGAAAGCCTCATCGACGCTATCAACAATCCTGAATTTGGCGTCAATCAAATCTTCGGGCCTGAGAGGCCTTACGATTGGGAGTCAACTTATGTCTTCTCGACAGTTCACTAGCCATTCAAAAAATTTCAATGGAATTATCTACAGCAAACTTTCTTCATAACTCCCAAGGGCGCGACGATCTTGGTTTAGAAACGGTTGTCGAAGTCAAAGTACCTGCAGATTGGTACCTTGCTCCAAGCATGGAGGATTGGAGATTTGAATGGCTGTCAAGGGTCGTTACGTGCTCGACCGAGCTCCTCGCATTCTCTAAGTCTGACGACTGCATGCGTACAAAGTCGGACTCCGCGTAAGGCAGCGTCATTGTATCGTGCAGGCGGATTGGCTCTCTGGGAACTTCTCCATCGGTCGAGTAGGTATGGCCTGAGTTCGTTCGGGTGGATGACGGAGAGGAACTTGTAACTGGGCTGTCCGACATCCGTCTGGACATGATCCTCTGGTGATGACTTGAGCTATGGGACGAATGTGTGGTTTTCCTAGGGTTGGGATCAAGCCAAGCTGTAGGGCTTGTGTCAAACTTTGCAAGGAGTTGTTCCAGGCGGCGTATGCGGCGAGCAAGGATAGCCTCATTCCGGACAACTCGATTGTGGTTGGATATCATATCTTGGCCGGGCATGGGGAGAGACATGCCCAACGATATCATCTCTTTGGCGTCTGAGACTGGAAGCACAATTTCTTGAGTCGTCGATATAGGTTTGCGACCCCGTCTTTTTGCCGCTCTGCATATGTCGGGAGTAGGGAAATTTGCAGGTGGATAGGATCCGGAAGGAAGTGACTCCAGGGAATGAGGGGACATTTGGGTATTATCTTGGCGGCTGACGAGCAAATGGGTGCCTCTCATCGAGCCAGCCGTAAGCTCTCGGTGAGCAGCATTGGGGAGTGCCTCTCCAGGGGTATAGAAGACTGTCAAATTGGCGTGAGTGGGTTTTCAATAGTCGGAGGTGAGACTTTCGACATACTGATCCCAGGAGTATTGAACGAGGCACCGAAGTGCTTGCCCTCCTTCTCCATTATGCGTTTAAGACTCGGCTTCTGAAAGACACCCTTGAGTGGGATTATATCTCACAGAAGCGCATCTTCGTTCTTCCTTTGATGATTTGGGAATAAATAAAGAACGCGGACGCGGAGACAATATGCTCACGAGTTGCACATTTCGAGAATCAGACGCCTCAGTTATTGCGCCGCGCCAGGGCGATGCGATCAACCGGTATGAGGCTTTCTGCTTGAGTTGTACCTATAAGTAGTGAGAAGTTTCATAGATACATGGATGTCAGATGTAAATAGGGTGCTTGAGAGTACTGTTAGCTAAATAGACTGTGTTGCGCCTTAAGTCTGCTGTCTTCTGAAATTGGGATCGGACAAGGTCAGTCACCGATGGGAAATACGTAACTCCCACCAAAACTCTCTGTATAGATAACCCATTACACGATTTACCACAGATTTTTGAAGACCGTAAATATTTGCTTCACTCCGCTTCCCTCTCAGATGATGACCAGTACAACTTCGATTCGACATGCACAAGGCCTTTATCTGGAAGATGACGGCGCTCAGGAGCCTTGATGGAATAAAATTAGTTGCCCTATTTTAGGAAATTACTTCCGTTTTCATAAATTATTCATAGTTTCCATTGATAAAATTACTGGCTGGTCAAAGAGTGAGGCCTCGTAAAAACTAAAGTTCCCAAGGCCTCCCTTTACTTCGTGAAGCTGAGGAAACATGAAGCTTACTCTTGTCTCTTTCCCCATCATGCTGAAATCTAACATTCACCGCACTAGCATCAATCCGTCCGATTCCTCTCACCACAAGATTGTCCACTTGCTCGGTTTGTTGGTAAACTAACATTGGGATTTCTCCCCTGGGTGACCGCGAGAAGCGGGCAGGGTAAATATCTTGCTGCATCCTCGTTATTCTAAGTCTGGAATGATCAGATATGATCTGATTGGTAGGAACTGGCGATCGGTCCATAGAGGGAGGCGCTTGCTGATGGGCATGAGAATTGTGTTACTGACTGATTTTGAAAAAGAAAGTGATATATCCCTAACGACTTGCTCGGGACGAGCATTCCTAGCGGCGCGATTCGGCCTTTGTATGCCAGTTTGGGTAGACGTCGAAGCTGAATAAATATGCTGAAGGATAGCGTGGACAGCCTCACACATCTCTTCGTAACCCTGGCGCAGGGCTGCGAGGGCCGAAGGTACGGTGGATGTGTGGTCTTCTCCTTTGTCAGCTAAGAGCTTGTCAATAACCGCTTTGTAGTCATCGAGAAGGCTTTGGATTTCTGTTCTCATTTGGGTATGATCAGACTCCGCGCGCTCGTATGACTGCTCGAGATAGGAGAGCCGCCGAGCGAGAATGGCTTCATTACGGACAAAGCGATTCTGGTTGTATACTGCGTCCTGACCCGGCATAAAAGGAGACATGCCCAGGGATACAAGGACCTGCGAGTCTGCAGCCGACTGCGCTGATTCCGTTGTCAGAGGTCGACGACCGCGTCTGCGAGATATGGCAGTAATAGAGGCATTATTTCCTCCAAGATTGTCTATGAATCGGAATTAGAGTTAGTCTTGCATGTCATAGAAAGTTGAACTTAACCGCACCCGCAACAGAATGAGCATTAACATTAAGAACGGAAGGTTCCCCCATGGCGGATCTATGATATTGAGCGGAAGGATGATGTGTAGACGTCCCAAAACCGATCGCGACTAATGGTGTATACAGTTCAGAGGCCCTACACATCCCAGCACCTTATATACGTAGAGTTCCTTCAACCCCGCATGAGAAGCCTTTAGTTCGACGGTCCGAGTCGATGGTGGATAATACCTGAACCGATCCGCATACTGTGCCGCCTGAACAAGCAGCTGAGCATCGGCAGACACAGAAAGCAGGTCATACAATACGCTAACGGCCGTTTCAGCACCAAACAACGAAGAGTCTATTATGGGTTGATCCCGAGTATAAGTAATCGATTGCTACGCACCTTGGCACGCAAAGAATTGTTGAATTTCACTTCAGCTATAGCAAGTTTGCGCCTTGCCTAAAATGCCATCAGGATGGGAGAGAGGATTCTAGAAGTATAGTCAACAATTCAATAGCTCGTATGAGAGAGTGAGACGCCTTGGGCGTTTTGTAGATAGGTGTACTGATTTGGAGACGTGTGTGGTTCATCAAGAGTCGGTTATTCCCTAACCGACTTCGCACTGAGAAATTCCTTTCCGACGCCTCGGCTGATTGCCCGAGGTGCCGCATCTCTTACTTGTTGAACACTCATAGTGTCTCGCACTCTACAGTGTCTACTAACATGAGAATTAATGCCCCTTGCATTCCGGAAGTTGACCCGTTGTGCCTGTGGCTTCCTGTAGAGATTAGTGAGCCCAATATACTTGCTTACGCCGTTGTTTTTAGAAATTAGGACAGAAGCGCTGGTATGACATCGTACGGATGTCGAGTGCGAGTCGTATCGCAGGTTTGGCAACACCCACGCTTCCATCGCCACTGGTCATGTAAGTAGATGCCGAGCAGCGAGTAGCAGAAGACAGTGAATATAATGCATCCCCCATCTCAGGAGTAAGGATGACGGTCCTATTCGCAAACATCTATCTTTTCAAATCTTACATTTCAACTGATCAGCCTACTGGGTAATTTAAGGCGGTTCTCAGGAATCTTGCCACGGCGTCTAGTAGGCAACGATTTTAAGGATCTGGGCCATCAACATATATATCAATGCCTTACCTCAGGTCGGAACCTCGTTCCTCCGTGGCAGTCGAACTTCGCAAGAGGTGGCATTCTTCTATCTTTGCATATGTAAGTGTGCCAAGACGAGTCCAAATCCGAGACCCTCAAGCTTTGATGCCTTTTTTCTAATCATGTTCGTGGCAGGGGTCCAGACTCGTCACGATTCACCGGAGGATGTTTAAGCAGGAACGGAACAATGAGAAGTGTGCATAATTTTCCAAGTTTACCTCTCTCGTACCTTTGAGTGCAGTTGTTCAGAGTGGAATATGGGAACAAGCAAAGTTTAGGTCATCGAGATCAAGAAAGATTTCGGCAATGCATCTATTTTTGGAAATTATTCCTATATCGATCCATGTCTCTGCGCTGCACTAATTCGTATTCTATGGTCGGCGGATCACAAACATTTAAAGTTGCCAGGGCTTCGGTCTCGACCCCATTGCGGACATACTATCAAAAAATTTTGCATTGAACTTTTCGGAATCCGTCATCCCTTTGTGAAATGATGCCTTCCTGACTCTGTGACCCTCTGGGCTATCGCTCACGAGCCCAACAAATCGGGTTGCATCTTCGTCTTTAAAAAATTGCAGAGAAAGGTGATCTGGCTTTTCTGAGGCCGGTCGGACAGAGTGGAGCATTGCTACATTCAAACCCATCCCGCTGAGAGTTTCTTCCATGACAGCCATAGACTGTTTATGATCTTGGACATTCCTAATGGGCCCATAAAGTACCTGTCGACTGGGAACAGGGCCCTGAGCTGAGGCTACATCACCAGTAGGCTGAAGAGTCGGTCTATCTTGCCGTGGCGATGAGCGCCTAAGCTGGAGAGGTCGTACTCGAGCGTATGGACTCGGGTAGAAGTTTTTCCGCGCTCTTGATCCAAGGTTCGTAGGCGCAAGTGTATTTGGAGAATGTGTCTCGAGATGAAACTCTGTGGGTTCGATTGTCAAACTTTGAAGAGACGGGATGTTTACTCCATGATAGTTTGACGTTAAGCCATCCAAAATGTTCTGGAGTCTCTCCAGCCCACCCCTGGATGACGAAGATGGCGAGGAGATGTAGTGCAGTATTGACCTAACGACCTCACGAAGATCGTCATAACGGCGCTGGACTATTAGAAGCTCAGCTTCAGGCAGGCGTAAAGCATCTCGTTCTTGCTCTTCTTTTCCTGGCGAAATTGAAAGCCTTTCAATTTGAGTCTTGTGCTCGCGCAGAATGCGGTGAATGTCATCGAACAGCCGACTGTGATGAGACTCCAGCTGAGCATATCTTCTTTGAAGGCTAGAAACATGTCGAGCAAGGATGGCCTCGTTTCTGACGAATCTGTTTTGGTTGTACATCACGTCCTGTCCGGGCATAAAGGGAGACATGCCCAGCGAAATCAGGACTTGCGAGTCTTCGAAAGTTGGTTGGTTTTCTCTCGTGAGTGGCGGCCGACCTCGTTTCCGCGAAGGTGCGTTTGAAGGTGCACTTTGAATGCTGCTAGGTATGATCGCCGGGAGGGGCGACGAAAGGTAGACGAGAGGAGATGATATACTGATTCCCGTAGGCTGTCCAGGAAGTCGTGCGGAGGCGCTTCCAGAATTAGCGCCTGTAGAAAAAGAAGCACCTGGGTCAGATATCTGGGTATAGTATATTCTTAAATGCTTTACCTTGAGCTGTCTCAGTTCTTGTGAGGGATGGGGGGGCGATATATCCCATAAATTCTGCCCTCGACTCTATAAATCGAGGCTTTGAACGAAAGGGCCAAAATCAAGTATTGATCTGCTTACCGTCGACGGAGGTTCTTCGAGAGGAGTCATCCATGGTTGAATCTACTTCCATGTTCGTAACAACGCAGTGTGGCGTTGCCTCAGTAGAAGTGTTGGGTTATGAGAAGGGAATTAATCCAGTTCGGGGAGAGACTACTTTATATAACCTTTCTGTCGGGTGAGGGCCGATCCTCGAGCGGCGGTGCTACTGCGCATACAGATTTGACTCCACTTTTTTTGGTTATACGATGCAACTAACGCAGTAGGTTTATCTCTCTCCGATATACTTGGACGGTCCGTGGTGAGTCTGGGGCTGGATGTCATGACAAGACGGATCAGAACTTGTCAACGGATGCGAATGACATCGGAGTGCAAAGCTCCCGTTCAGAATCCATGAGATAGAGAGCTCAGGCTCTTGAAGGCATGCAAACTGAACGCTTCTGGTTATCTGCCATTTTCCTCTGCATACCCACATAGAATTTGAGGAAATTTAACATGATCAACCACAGCAGAGATAGGAGGAAAGCTTCACTCACTTTGTCTTGTCGATCTTTCGGTGACTTCAATGGAGAGTTACCGGACGACGGGTTGCAGCAAGTAGTCAGGACGAGTCCGCACATCCCCGGCTAGGTTGGGGTTCGAGATTGACTTCTCGATGTCGGCAGTTTCGTCCAGTTAGCCGGTAAGGGAGTAGACGAAAGGTGGGAACGCGTTTCCAAAGATGCACTGACGTTCTTTGACGTTTGTTGACATCGGCCTCGCTCTGCAGCTTGTTCTGATTCTGAACTTCCATGACCTCTTTCATACCTGCTGTGACGGCTGTTCTTATTTTATAAGGTCTTGGGGCCTCAAAATCCTCTTCGCACGGATCGTTTGCCCTTGCAGACGCTAAAAAATATGCCACTACATGAGGCTTTCGAGGGAAGGAAGGATGCATAACGTTATTTTATCGAAAGAATAATCGTGTATGTTCCTTGTTCCACAGATCTGGGGCACATTAATTGCGCAAAGATTTGACTTGGGGTTGAGGCGCTAGCTAAAGATAACACACCTTTGAATTACTTTTGACGACGAACCACGACTCGCAGTAAGTATCTTGGTTATCGATTCCAGCGGATCGCTCACGCCATTGATCCGTGAGGGTCGAACCCCGCGGGCCATGAAAGGCTAATTCAAAAGTCAGCGGGGCAGAAGTCCAAGGTTGCGAACCCTACAAAAGCTTCTATTGAGTCCATGCTTGATCTGAAGCCTCTTGGTTCTTACCTTCTTGGATGAACGAGTCAATGGAGTCTAGGCTGCATCTCAAAATTCACAGGACGTCAAGCCTTAGCTTCAGGTTCTGATACCTCGAGTACATACCTTCTTCAAATTCGGTCCATGTGGGCATACGGAAAGACTAGGAATGCTCTAGGTGAATGTGCCGAACTCACCCGTCCATTGGAGAGACTGAAGGTCCAGCCTCGACATCCCACAGCCTCGGTAAACATGTTTCAAGTTAGTCCTGGCCTTGTTCATACAACGTCCACACCTGGGAGAGAGCCATGTGAGATACGCTGTAACCCCTCAATTAACCTACATACAGTCCACAGCGCTATCTCAACGGCAGCAAAGTGCCCCTTCGAGTCGATAGTGGCGTAATGGAAAAGGGAATATCACTGGATGAAGCCGAGTGGCGATGCTTATGGAATAGGATTATCTGATAAGATAGGATAAGATTGCCAAGATTTACCCCTTGATTTTCCGCGACGCGCAAGAAATCAAATTATCTAGACGCTCATTCGGTCGACACCTGCCGACGGAAGGTCGGGAAGCCATGCATCATGATGCATGAGACACGAGATCATAGGCCTCACGGCAGTGCGCCACACTCTGCTGTCAGAATCCTGTCAGAAACGACGCCGTCATTGGCAGTCAGAGAAATTTTCATGATCTTTACCAACACCCACTGACTCACCGATGCTATGTTTCTCCAGAGCAGCAGCGAGGACCAAAGGAACGAGATTCCGCTGCGTCTTCCGCGGTATTCCGCCTGCCAGCGACATGGCAGTGGACGGCCGATCGGAGACTGAACAACTATTTCCCGATCGGGGAATCGCTCCGAGGAAACCGACGCGACAAAAAATTGCTTTTGCTCGTTATCTATCCTCCACAACCAAAAGGCGTTGACTCGAGAGATAAGGGAGTCTCAAAACGAATTTAAGGGCAGCCACCATGGAGCATAGGAGATCGCCCTCAGTTCCTCTCCAGCTGTCTTTGCCATCCTAGGCCTCTGAAAACCAGCCATTCAAACGACGATGGTCCTCCCAGTTGAACCTGAATTCCAACAGGCTTTGGATGAGCTGACGCTCAGTTTGCAACCTTTCTTGGCTGCGAACCCGGAATACAAGAAGGCTCTTGAGATCGTCCAGGTCCCGGAGCGCGTTCTCCAGTTCCGTGTCGTCTGGGAAGACGACAAGGGCAACGCCCAAGTCAATCGTGGATTCCGTGTTCAGGTGCGTATCTAGACACTCTATTTGTTTCTTCATCTGTCTCATTATTTTCTTCGTGTAGTATAATTCTGCTCTGGGGCCCTACAAAGGTGGTCTTCGTCTTCACCCTTCTGTCAACCTTTCCATCCTCAAGTTCCTTGGGTTCGAGCAGACCTTCAAGAATGCTCTTACCGGCCTCAGCATGGGAGGAGGCAAGGGCGGATCTGACTTCGACCCTAAGGGCAAGTCAGATAACGAGATCAGACGGTTCTGTACTGCGTTCATGAGCGAGCTATTCCGCCATATTGGCTCTGACACCGACGTTCCTGGTACGACTACTCAGTCTTTGAATCAACCCCATTCGATTCTGACCTTTTATTTTGTCCTCTCCTAGCTGGCGACATCGGTACTGGTGGTCGTGAAATTGGTTACCTCTTTGGTGCCTACAAGAAGCTCAGGAACGAGTTTACTGGTATGCTCACCGGCAAAGGCCTCACATGGGGAGGAAGCTTCATTCGTCCAGAAGCAACTGGATACGGTCTCATCTACTACGTCGAGCACGTAAGTATCACAAGTTTATACCTACAACTGCAGTCAACTAACTGTCTTCGCAGATGATTGCCAAAGCCTGCCCCGAATACAGCCTCAACAAGCCCAGCACCCTCGTTGCCATCTCTGGATCTGGAAACGTCGCCCAATTTACTGCTCTCAAGGTCATCGAGCTCGGTGCTACTGTGCTCTCCTTGTCCGACTCCAAGGGTTCCCTGATCGCTGAGAAGGGTTACAGCAAAGAGGTCATTCAGAAGGTCGCCGAGCTCAAGTTGAAGGGCGGAAGCCTTGAGACTTTGGCTAACGAGCCTGGGTACAAGTACCATGCTGGTGTCCGCCCTTGGACTCTCCTTCCCACCGTTCACATCGCCCTTCCTGGTGCCACTCAGAACGAAGTTTCAAAGGAGGAAGCCGAGGCCCTCGTCAAAGCGGGTGTCCGCATCGTTGCCGAGGGTTCCAACATGGGCTGCACTGCTGAGGCTATCGATGTCTTCGAAGCTTCCCGAAGGTCTGGTCCAGGAGGAGTCTGGTATGCACCTGGCAGTACGTAGTATCTTCTGATTTCTTCGCCTGGCGCAAGTACTGATTAGTTTTCCCTTTTTTTCAGAGGCTTCCAATTGTGGCGGTGTCGCTGTCTCCGGTCTTGAGATGGCCCAGAACAGCCAACGCCTCTCATGGTCCACTGAGGAAGTCGACAGGAAGCTCAAGGACATCATGACCGAGTGCTACCAGATCTGCTTGGGCGCTGGCTCCAAGTGGTCCGGAGAAGAGGCCAAGGAGGGTGTCCTCCCCAGCTTGTTGGCGGGTGCCAACGTCGCTGGCTTCATCAAAGTCGCCGATGCTATGAAGGCCCAAGGCGACTGGTGGTAAACCTCTTTCGTCTCCCCGGTCCTGCACCCACTATCCTCCACGAAAATTCACGACTTCGACCTTGCTACGACAAAAGAAAATACCTCGGATTTTCACACTTGTACACTATCATTATCGCCTTTCGTCTGCCGTTACCCTTCTAGAACTGTAGAGCCTTGCTAGAGATATCTCTACTCTTGAGATGGTATCGGTTGTTGTATACCACCCAAAAGTACCCTTTCATGTACTATTAGACCAGAATTCTATTCTTTCGAGCCTTGATATTTCCTCTGTCCGGATTTGTTATCACTGTATGCCTGTTCTTCAGACTTCAAGAGTCGAGAGATAAATACTAATAGGGGACAGAGAGAGAGAGAGAGAAACACATGTCATCGAGATCAGCGCGACCGGTTATGGCAAGGCTGCGTCCCGTTCTCTCACCATCGTACCGCCCTTCTTCCTCCTTCTTCCAGGCCTCTTGAAGCCCAGGGGCATCTTGAACGACGTCGACCACGATGAACGGTCCTCTACCACAACCTCAGCTGTTAGGCTCTCTCCATACGCCTGGTTTTGCTCACTACTCTGTGGCATGGTCGCCGTTTCATACCACTAGGATTGCAGTAGCGTCTGCCGCAAACTTTGGTCTAGTGGGCAACGGAAGACTCCATCTTGTGTCTTTAGCTGGCCAAAATGCGCCTGTACCACCGCCGCCACCTCCAGGTACTGGTGTCGTACCTCCAAGAGGGCTGAACCTTGACAAACAGTGCGTCCATACTGTCGTTTGGATTTTTACTCTTTTCCTCTGAACTGACTGATCAAGGCGTCAGATATGAAACCCAGGATGGGTTGTACGACGTCGCATGGTCTGAGATCCATGAGAACCAGCTCGTCACTGCTTCAGGGGATGGATCGATACGACTGTGGGATGTCATGCTGAATGTAAGGGATTTCCAGAAAAAATCTGGTACAGCGGTCTGATGTCTTGATCCTTATTCTTTTCAGGATCATCCTATCAGAGCATGGCAAGAACACACGAAAGAGGTCTTCTCGGTCGACTGGTCGAACCTCAAGAAAGATACATTCGCCTCTTCATCCTGGGATGGGACTGTCAAATTGGTATGTCCGAAGGACTTTTTTGCCTTTCCCCGTCTGATCCTCTTGAGCCAGTGGAGACCAGATGCGCCTCGCTCAATATTAACACTGCAAGCACACCACTCCTGCGTGTACCAAGCCCTCTTTTCGCCGCACCAGCCCGAGCTGCTAGCGACATGCTCGACAGACGGGACCATGAAAATCTTTGACCTCCGCGCACCGTCATACGCAGCTTCGAATCCTTCCAACCCCGCAAACGCCACCAACGCCTTCACGCACCCCCTAACATCCGCCGCCCTCACGGTACCTGCTTCTGGGACCGAGGTGCTTTCAGTAGACTGGAATAAATATCGCCCCATGACCCTTGCTACCTCCGGCGTGGACAAGATCGTCAGAATATGGGATTGTAGGATGGTCAAAGCGGGGCAAAGCGATCAAGTGGGTGGCATATGCGAATCGCAGCTGCTTGGACACGAGTACGCTGTGCGCAAGGTGCAATGGAGTCCTCATAGGGCGGATGTCTTGGCCACGGCCAGCTACGACATGACCTGCAGGGTGTAAGTTCCTCAGTAGATTTTTCTCGTTTTAAAGCGTGCTCATCAACACTGTTTTCAGATGGACGACCACTCCGGCTCCTGGCAGACCTCAGCTCCTTCACATCCACGACCCTCACACGGAATTCGTCGTCGGAGTTGCCTGGTCGTTGTACGACGAGGGTGTATTGGCCAGCTGCGGATGGGATGGAAGGCTACACGTCTTTAGGCCATAATTGATAACCATTGTACAGTATTCCGAAATCAAAACAAATTTCAACCGTCAGCGCTCTTCTTGCTCTTATGGACGTCGATTCCCGGAGTTGAGGCTATTGAATTCACGCAAAGCGAAGCAGGTTGCAGAGTTCATGCCAGCCGAGAGGACGACGGAGAAAATATGTGAAGTGGGACATCCTACTGGAGCCCATGAACAAGTCCTTTAGGTGGAATACTACGACAATGCACCATAACCGTTACTGCAATGAACACATGAAAAAAACATAAGACTAAAACATACAAGGAAGGACCAAGTGAACCAGCTCGTATCTAAACAGAAATGCAATGTGCATGATAGAAGGAATGGCACTAGGCATGGCGTTATTAAGGGAGTTGAAGAGGGGAATAAATTAAAAGGGCAAGGACATAGGAAGACAATAATTATGCATGCACGGGAAAAAGGCAGCTGGTAATCGATAAGGGCGAGAATTCCAAGTTTTCTATCGATGCAAAGCGGGGGCATTTAGGAAAGCAAGCAAAGTTGCAGGGCAATTGGAAAGCAAGATGCGTGGGGTGTTTGGTGTGATTTTGAGGAGAATGATGACGCTGGGAGGAAAACCGAGGAGGCGCATGATGGCGAGGACAGCAACGCATAGCGAGAGAGCGATAGCAGGTGGATAACGACGACATGCTGAAAAGCAAGATGGAAGGGCTGACGGAACATGAAAGCGTGTATGACCGAGAATGTGAAAGCGCGATTAAAGAGGCGGAGAAAGCATAATTCATGATGTCGTGATTTGGGACCAATGACAATGAAAGGAAAAGGATTTTTTGGGAACCTCCAGGGTATCGATTTAAGAAAGCTTGGCCAAACGCTGCGTCAGCGCTTCCACCAGGGCGGGCATCTTCTGGGCGTCGAGGTTGAACTCCTTCGCCAGATCGTCCAGGACCTGCGAATTGTTCAACTTTGCTCGATCGAGGACGGCCGTCGAACTATCCTGACTGGACGGCGTCCTGACAGAGCTCGAAACACTGAATGAGCTCGAGGCCGAATCGTCAAAGGCGGCAGACGAGTCTGCCTCTGGCAAAGGCAGGGAACAAGCCTGAGCATGCTCTTTCAAGCGAAGGATCTGCTGACCAGTAAAGGCTGCATGGCAGATGTTGAGCATGCATCAAAGAAGTCAACGACGAATGCTAACCTTGGCAGTTCAAAGCCTTATGCAGGAGAGACATAACGAGATCCATCGCGTATTCCTCTTCTTGTTGTCCAGCCTTCTCTTTTGCTTGTTCCACACGAGGAAGGAGTACACCAATGGCAGCTAAAGAAACGGATATTGCCGTCAGCAAGAATACAGAGCTATAGTAGCAATCTCGACTCACCATAGGTAGCATCTGAAGAAAGAAGCACAAAGGAAACCGCAAGTCAGCATCAACGCCTTCCGAAATATACCAGAGCACTTACCAAACAGGGCGTCCCTGATGTTGGCGGACCAAAACACTCGACTGTCGACGTCGGTGGGGAACTTGCTGAGAAGACTGACGAGGGAGTGGAACGGCAGAGATGGAACCTTGAGGAAGTGGGACTGTAAAAAGACGTCAACAGGATATGATATCCAGGAAGAGAAAGACGAACATCAGGTTCCCTGATCAGATAAGACAGAGCCGAAATCTCGTGTTCTGTCAGTAGTCCGCCCTCCAAAGCCATAATAAGCCTGTCGCCATCAAGACCAGCAAGGGATGGTCGCGAGCCGTCAAAGTTTCCTCGCCAGTGAGGGAAAAGCTAGAGGTAAAACCAGGCGTCAGAAAATGACAACGAAGCAAAAAGAAACACTAACATCGCTCATCAACTCTTGCTGGCTGCTTCTGGTTATAGTCACTCCTCGAGCCCTTCTTCCTCGACCAAGGACACTACCACGTTCCTTCCGCCCAGCGGCATTGGCAGTCACGGTTTCTCCTCTCAGAATGGCGCCAGCAGTCGCTGCATCTTTGACTTCAACGTAAGCGTGACTAAGGGTCTTGCCTTTCGAGTCAAGGAGAACATGAGCCATTTCGACAGGCTGCTGAAGCCAGTTGACGATTTGGCGAGGAGTAATGTCCTTCAGAACAATCTCAGCATTTTAGATTATTCCACCACAATTTAAGCTTACCCAAGGAACGTTGTCAATGCGGAGGACAACATTATCTTCATCTCTTCTAATATCTCGTCGTCCAGCATTGGTGGTGTAACTGCGCGAGCGTCCTTCGTTAGGAAATTCGTGCTCCCGCTTGGGAGTGGAGGCCCGAAGACCTCCCAATTCAAGACCGAACTCGAACGCGCTTTGCAATTCGTCCAGAGCGCCTGAGCCATGCGAAGGATCAGACGTTTTCATGGAGCTTGCAGGAGAAATGGGATCCATGAAAGATTTCCCTGCCATGTCTGACTGGCCCGACAGGGCTAACAAGGAATGAGTGTCATTTTTGGGCGTCCCCGCGGACGATCGGCTGCCTTGGCTGCTATTGGAAGTCTTCATGACAAGTTTGAAGTCGGCGACACTCTGCTTGCAGACGGCACATTCCATGTCCTTCTCGCCCACGATATTAAGAGCACTGGTCAAACATGTGGAGCAAAGAGGGTGTTTGCAAGGCTGCAGGATTGCTAGCGACGTTGGATGGGATGCAAGGCAGACAGAGCAGTCGGTGGGAGACGGTTCAGGGGTAGACGGCGGGAAAAGAGCCTTCGCAACCGGAGGCGAGAAGGTCCGACCTTGGGGTGGTTGCGGATGAGCAGGAATAGCATGTTGATGATGGAAAGGGAGCTGTGCAGGCGGTGGAACTGGAACGAAGGCTGGTGCCGGGTAAGGGCGAGGCATTGCTTGACTGAATTGATGTTGGTAACTGGGCATCTGGTTGAACAGGACCTGTCCAGGTTGAAGGCGATCATCGTAATAAGCGCTATGAACAAGTTGCTGACGGCCTGCATGGAAAGGGTGTTCCAGACTATCCGTCATGCTGTTCAAGATATGCCCATCAACCAGTCCACTAGGAGCACTAATATGTTGAAAGGGATCACCAAAGTGCGATTGATGGAAGACTTGAGGTTGTGCTGGGTGGTGGCTTTGCGCAAAAGTCGGGTATCCGTAATTATTGTTCTGGAAGGCTTCAAGGTCCCGAGAAAATGAGTCCTCGGCCTCGCTACCTTGATATTCGTTGTCATACTCGTACTCATTTTCGTCAATGTCGAAAAGGTCAAGAGAAGTATCCGGTTCCAGGGTCACGCTCATATTTGCGCTTCTGTTGCCAATGTGATACGGAGTAGAAGACTGGACCAACAGTCAGAATAAATCCCCTAGAGAAAAGCGGACACTCACGTTTCCAAACACCTCTCGTTTACGTGGAGGAGCCGGGTCGGTCAAACTGCCTTTCAGCTTTAATTGTCGGGCCAATGTGCGGTTAGGGGGAGGGGTCGCCAGCACGTTCGCTGAATGGCTGAAAGACTGCGATACCGTGCGGCGTGACTGCAAAGGGGATGACGTCTGCGATGGGCAATTATTGGTGCGAGAGGTCACAGGTGATAATGGGTGCACGCGAGAAGGTAGTGACGCATGGGATTGAGCCCTGGGCCTGTTGGTGATAGGTAGGCTGTTCAACCTTCTATGCGCTGACAAAAACGGGGGCGCCAGAAGAGCTGTACCGGATCAGCAAACGGCGAACCCAAGTATGTGATGGTATAATTACCTTCTTCAGTGGATATCATACTGGAATCATTGCCAACGTCGGACAGTGACATGTCGCTGGCTATATGCGCGTCATTAGATGCAAAACACGAAGAAAACCGCGCATATATGCACTCACAGTCATCTGGCACGTAATGGCTGTCTTCCTGCGAGATGTTGGAAACCTTGATACCATTCTCGTTCGCCCGAGTTCTCCAGTTTTCGGCGATGTCAGCTAGACTCCTGTCCGGTCCAACACTGACATTGCGCACGACACTGGGGGAGCCCGCAGAAAATGCAAGACGTTTCTTGACGCCACTTCCAATGTTTTCTGGGGTCGTCAGCGTCGAGGAACCCGTCGAATCCAAGGACCGAAGACTGAGAGGCGTGTACGGGCTCGCTGAGGGCGTAAGTGGTGACCTGTAGAAAGAGTGAGAGCGGGGCTGGTGACGCGGTAGGCGCTGTGGTGTCACTGGCTGCGCTTTTGTCGAGCGGGACATTGCGGGCGACGTCGGGACAGAGAACGACATCGTTGCCAACAAAATCAAAACCAAGAACCGCTGTGACGCTCGCAACGTCGTGACGCAACGAAATAAGGACCGAGACGCGTTGAGTCACGTCACATGCAGGGACGCGTCGACGCGCATTATGTCATGTGCCTGGTCCGCATGGCGGCTGTGCTTGGCCCACTTCGTCAAAGCTTGACCCTGACTTGTCACCTTGAATTTTACAAAGCCGCTTTCTCATCTTCTGCTCCCGGTCGTTGCTCGAGCACAAGAGTGCAGCTGAAATGACTACGGCTTCTATCTTTATTCTCATCAAAACACCAGGAGTTCCAACTTGTTTGAACTCAATGCATACCTCCTGTGACCTTAAGGCGATTTCAGCAATTCAGTGAAACATTAGCCGCCCTTCGAAGTGAATACCAGTTGAGCGCCTACAATGCAATAGGAAGGCAAGGAGACGTGAATCCCTTATGAAACAGCCATGTGTTGCTCTCTCCGGGTTTGCGATGTATCTAAGTGCGTTATTGCAAGTTGCAAGGTTGATCGTTGATCATTTCTGGTAGACTAAGTTCAGGCTTCCATTCCAAGTGCACTGGTATACGACATGTGTTGCTGCGCCCTGTAGGGAGTCAGAATGGTCGATACTGTAAGGCTTTCATTACAACATGAGCGAAAGCAGGGTAGGTGCTACTTCATTTCAGCAGGGATCGACGCAGCACCTGTTGCTGTTGCCTTCGTCGATTACCTGAACTCGTTATAACCCGCTTTCACAATCATGCGCAAACCTATCGTGCCTCTCGACAATACCCCATCTTTCTTCCTATGCCTCGTTTCCGCATTCCAAATCCCTTCAGGTCCAGGACAGCGAAGCGTTCCGTCGTAGATTCAACGTTGAGTCAAACCCATGCAAGTTTTTCAAATGTTTCGCTACTGCTGTTTTCTTGACCCTAATTTGCAGCCTGGCATTCCAAAAGGACCCGAGCGCGACAGCCAAGAATTATCAAAGCCAACATCAGGCGAATATGCAGGAGAGGCCGCGAGGAACTTTCTCAATGCCCTTGAGTTTGTGGCAGATGAAATCCCCGTCCCAGGATTGAGCACTGCCGTGAAGCTCGCGACGAAGCTCATTGAAGCTTGTGATGTGCGTACGATGTCCAAAGTGGTCAGATAACTCTCCTGATATTTTTTCCATATCATAGGACAGCCATGCTACCCTAGAGCGCGCTCAGGAACTGAAACAACGTATCAAAGCCTTAGTCACAGTTTTAGTGGACGACCTGAAGGGGAAGAAGGCTGTGGAAATACAAGAAGAATTGAAGAAGGATATTCAACACCTTGAGGAGTTCGGCTTGTCCTTTCTCATCGAAACGCATGCAACTAAATTTTCTGGTAGGGATCTGAAATACATTCAAACAAAACTCGACGCGATCGCCTCTCAACATGCTCTTCTCTTGTTCCTCTTCCAATCTCTCAACGAAGGCAAGGTGGACAAGTGCCTACGCGTTCTCGACAATGCCGTGACGAGATTCAAAGTATGTGTTCTGATAATACTCTCCATCCTTCGACCTAACCTTTGCTCAAAAGTTGTCACGGGACGTCAAATCTGCCATCCTCCTCGACAAGATAGAGAAGGAAATCATCAATTTTCATGCGGAACAACAAAGGACCCTAACCGACATCCGCGAGGAGCTGCGCGAAACGAACAGCAACATGGGCGAAATACTTGATATCCTTCATGGGCGTCGAACTGCTGATGCCGCTAAATCAAGGGCTCATTCGCGTCCTTCGATGCCTGCTCCCATCAACGTGTTTTATGGACGCTCAGGCGTTGTTGACGAGGTGGTCGAATTCCTCACAAAACCTAGCGACGCCGGCATGCGTCCTCGTGCCTGTCTCTGCGGACCAGGCGGGATGGGAAAGACGTCCACCGCTCTGGCTATCATGGCTGATTCCAGATTGAGAGCGTCTTTTCCACCTCGAAATCAAGTATGGGTCCCATGTGTGAAGGCAACCTCGGTTTCTCTCTTCCTCGACTCTCTCTATTCGTCTCTAGCCCCCGTGCAGAATACCGGTAATCCACTCGAGGACGTCATGTCAGAAATCGAGACTGCAGCGGAGCCCCTCATTTTATTATTGGACAACTTCGAGACACTATGGAATCTTACGAACTCTCGCTCGAACGTGGAAGATATCCTCAACCGCCTGGATAAGACGAACATCACTCTCCTTATGACTACCAGATCCTCTGCTGCGCCTCTCAGTGGCGACCAGTGGCAGTCCTTTGTCCTGGAAGCGATCGATGACGTCTCTGCCCGTAAAATCTACAACCAGATCGTCCCGCAAAGCGACAAAGACCCAAAGGTCCCAGACTTATTGAAGGCTCTCGGCTGCATGCCTCTCGCCGTCACGCTGATGGCGCGTCGAGGTAAAACCACCGGCTTGGACGCTCAGAAACTTTTGGATGAATACAACCGCCGCGGGACGGCCATGCTCGGGACTGCAGGAAATGGGATGGATGCTAGGCAAAGCCTTGACGTTTGCATCAGCCTGTCTGTGGAAAGTCAACTCATATTGGACACCCCAAGAGCATACAATCTGCTGGTCACTCTGGCCATGCTACCCGCTGGCACCGACCATCAGACACTTTCGGACTGCTGGGCAACGCCTGCTAATTTTCCAAATCTCGTTGATGCCTTGGATGCTTTGAGTCAAACCTCCCTACTTGAAAGGCGTCAGACCCATTACTTCGTGCTTCCTGTCATTCGGTCCTATGTTTTGGACCCCTCCAGGTTTCCAGTCGCTGTTAGCGATGCTGTTGTAGCGTCTGCATGCCGATTTCTCAGGGGGCATACGGCCTTTCCTGGAGACCCTTCATTTCACGAACATGCCAAAGCCCTTTCAGCAGAAGAATCAAACCTGCAAGCGATTCTGCTCAGGATGAAGTCCGAGGCCCCAAGAGACGACGTGATTGAGGCATTTCTCATACTGGCGGATTACCAGTTAATGACAAGACTCAAACTCGAAGTTATTGAACATCTCGTGCGCCTGTCTTGTGACGGCGCCGTTCCTCAGTCCCTCGTTGGCAAGGTGCGGACTTGTTACGGAAAGATTCTCATGGAATTAGGACACCTTGACAAAGCCGAAGCCGAGTTCAACTCTGCGCGCAAAATATTTCTTGAAGCCGCCGATAATAGACGTGCTGCCCGAAGCACGCTTTTTCTGGTCGAGTTACGAACGCGACTGCATAATGTCCCCTCCCCGGAGAGATTTGGCCTGATCAAGGATGCCCGCAACGCAAAGGCTCTCCTGAAAAACTTCGACGACGACAATGCTCGAGACACCGCACTTCTAAACTACTACTACGGAATGATATATGGCTCAACTGGATATCATGACCAGGGCATTTCATACCTGACAGAAGCGAAGAAGTCATTTTCGGCTCTTTCTGATACTCTTTATGGTGCAAAATGTTCTCATTGGCTCCAACTTCTTTATTATCTCGAGAGGCGCTACGATGTCGTCCAAGACCAAGGAAATTTGGCTATCAAAGACTTTGAACAGCTTGGCCAATATTCAGGTGATGTCATGCAGGTTCTCGGACGAGTGTTGTTTGCCAAGGAAAATTACAAGGAGGCTCTGGAGACACTTACCGGCGCCCTCGAACTTTGTAGATCGTACGGCCGGACTTTGGATCTCGCCAAAACGCTGGAGATGATTGGTCGGACATGGGCAAAGATGGGTCAGATTGGCGATGCCCGGGAGGCTTACGAGAAAGCGCAAACCTATTATGGTCAAGTGGACAGCGACAAGGATTACAAGCTGCGCTGTGGTTTTCTTTCTCGCCAGGCTGCTGATCCCTCCTTGCTCCCAACGGAGGAAGAAAGATCGAAGCTGAAGGTCAGATATGCTGATTATTGATTATTACGATCAACCTCAATCTGTCAAGAGGACGGATGTCGTTCGACTTTAACCTTGTATTGTAATTTAGAGCTGTTTTGAAGTGCATTTGCAGGACTTTTCCCCGACTCCCGAGAATTTCCGGTTTTTTGAACCTCTTGAACGCGACCGAGCCGTGTCAAGCAATATCTATAGCATCCTGCCACGAAAATAAATCTAGCCCAAAGAGAGTCGGTATGTCCTACAACGAGCTGAAGGCAAACCCTAGAGTCGGATTAGTATGATAGTGGCGAAGCCGTCAAGTGGTGTTTCCCCGAGACTCCTCCGTTTACTCTGGAAACTGGTTGCCCTCTGATCGATTTCGGACGCAGGAATTGACTCGGTAGGAAGGCCAACTAATCAGCGAGCCAGGCTAACGCGAAGGGCCATTTCGTAGTGGTATGGAACGGGTGCAAAAGGAAAGGAAGTTCGATCAAACATGACCAAAGCGATGGATGGACAATCCTTCTCAATGACGCCCACGACAGAACCTTATATCATCGTCATTCCTTTCGGCGCATCGATGTTCAACTGCAGAAGGTCTCTTAATGGTAAGATTGGCTCTCAGAGCGTTGCTGCTCCCTTGGATGGACAATGGAAACCACGAAGGGTCAAGATAGATACCCCATACAGAGGTCCACGGCGATCTTGAGGCGGAGCTGTCTTCGATAGGCATGCTCTCATGGTCGTTCTGCAGACAAATTTGCTCTTCCTCGGAGTCAAGCTTTGTCACTCGAAGCATTGCATTGCTGCGGGCTAATTTGAGCGACCAATTGGCGTTTTCGCGCGTCGGTCCGACTCCCTGTCAGCCAAACTCGCGACATGAGCTAGCTTCGAGGTCTGGCAGATAACGAAAGTGCTATAATCATTGTATTCATCCCGTATTCTGGACACGTTCCTTTGCCTTCATTTCCGATACAATTCCGCATCATCGCAGGTCTTCCTCCTCTGATACGACTCTGGATCGTATGGCGAAATCCCCGCAGCTCAGGCGTAATTCGATGACAATCTGAGGTGTTTGAAGATGTTAGGATAGAGCTCTGGCCTATATATTGTGCGTCTTGAACCCCCAACAACTCAACAAGCTCGTTTGCACTTCCCTCCTCAGCCAAGTCCAAGTGAGCAGTTTCCCATAACTTGGCTCAAGTGCTGCTTACGAATACCAGTAGGTTTATCATGCCTTCCAAGAACGCCTCCTCTGCTGCATCAAAGGTCTCTGGCGCTCAGGTATGTCCTCATTTTACCTACCGAAAACTCTCTTCGTATAAGAGCCCTTGTAGGCCAAGGCTACTCCTGCGCCTAGTGCTAAGAAGCAGGTTGCAAGCAACGCTGCTCCCAGCAAAGCTCCTGCTGAGCCAAAGGTCGCAACGACGAAGCCGGCAAAGGCTCCCAAGAAGGCGACATGAAACCATTATCTCTCTAGACAACAGTCTGTCGTCGCATCCAACAGAGTAGGGAGCCCTCGACTTCTGCTACTCTGTGAAGCATCATCGTAGGTCGAGTCAGTGCTGCTTAGTCTATTTAGTGCTTCTATATGACCTGAAATGTTACTGTACAATAAAATATCATTGATTACGTGCTGTCTACTAATTTCGAGTTGCTCTCTCGAGTGTCCAAGCCTTCTGGGTCCTGGCAGACTCAAGGCGGCAGACTGGGAGGGTTTACCACCGCCGGCCCGACGGTGCGAGCACCAAAGTTAATTTTCAAGGCCGACGATAAACAATGGTTCAAGTCGCCCACAACGACGTCGGACTTCTTGTCCACAAACTTCCACCATCCTCACCACGCCGAGACTCTTTTTCCTGTGCCCACCGACATGCCTTTGAGTGGCTTGTGATATGGAGAGGCCAACCTATGTTGTTCTCGCTGAATCTGACGTACTCCGTGGCGATCAAATTTGGAAGGGGTGATGTCGGTCAAGGGCATTGAGGTTTTAGCAACACCGGTGTGAGTGGATATTTCTATTACAACACTGTACGATGAGCATTTTTATGACCTTGTGCGAACGCCGTTTCCGCGAGAAACGCTGCGCCGTGTGCCTTCCAATAATCCTAGTTATACTGATCAAAATCTTTCTCCTCCAAATTTTGTATTGAATCATGCTGACACCGTTCAGAGTCCCAGGTCGCTATTCTATTGCCTTTGTGGCGTTTACTCTAGAAGCCTTTGGTTCCTATCCCTGAATTCGGGGCCCCAATTTGTTGGCTAGCAAATAAGATCCGAAGATTCGTCCGAAGAAGAGGATGAATTGATTCGTGGAATCAGGCTATTAAGTTGAGCTGTTATGACAGGTAAGATTCATTTAACAGCTTTGCCAAAATTAAATGTTCACGGATGAAGTAATAGACATACCATGGGTACCAGATACAGCCGTCTTCTGAGGTGCCTTGTCGTGGAGTCGAGGTCATAGCAGTCAGGCAACGCTCAAGTTTTAATTCTGCACGCTCAAGCTGTACTTCGTCGCCTGAGCGGGTGCATCGATTTGGATTTTGGCACGGCTTCTTCAAGGCTCCACTCGTATGCACCCTGTTACGCAAAGCACAGGGAGTATCGGTTGCTTCGGTCCCGCTCCCTGTTTTCTACTATAGAAGCCAAGTATGTAAGTGTCCATTGAAACCCCTGATCGATATAAAGATTAAATGAGCGCCTTCAGAAATTTCTCCACCCTCCGCCGACGAATCAAATAAACAGTATATGAGTTGTCTGGACAAGGCGGCCCCGCCCTTCACGCTTTTGGTAGCAACCCGCCTCGGGATCTCCCGTGGATCACTTGGCAGGGTATATCACCCCCGAAGTTTGCTGGATTGACATGGGATATCTATCTTTCATTAGCGCGCTCGTGGCCCTGTGTGGCATCCAAGACGAACTTTTTTGCCGTACATGAGCACTGATCCTCTGTAGTCTGCGCTGACTCGCTCGCTCCCGTGTATGACCCTTTCTAGAGGTGTCGAAATCCAAGGGCATGTCAAAGGCCTGAAGCGAGTCGACCCTGACAATCCGAAGCACGGTCACAGGCACTCATTTACGCGACAGGGGATATTGCTTTCTGTAGTAATCACAATTTCCTCAGCGCTTTGCTTGAGTATTTTTTCCTTGCCGTCGACGGTAGCTTGTCTGACAGTCTCCGAGGCCAGACCTCTTCCACATTTCTGTGCAGTTTGTAAGTAATACAGAAATAATAATGGATTGTCGTTCTTGCAATCGATGTATCCCCCTTTAGCTCCCTCCATCTCGGGCTTCAGTTTCAATCAGGATTCGTCCTCAACAGACCTGGCAAGTCCTTGGGTAATAGGATTCAGTGACGTACAGCTTTGGAGTCGATGCTCTCCCAGGCAATTCAGGACGCTTTCTCCAACGCTGGTGGTCTAAACCTTAAACTTGGATCTCAATTGATGGCGGCGTACGGCGTTTACGTGCAAGCGAAATCGGTGCCCGTCTGCATGAAATTTGTTACACCTATGGCATTCCTTGACCAGCATAGCCGTTTTGACAAGGTCAAACCACTTACAAGCAACTTGGGAGTCCAATAATCTGGCTTGTTTGCGGTGGAGAGCATCTTCAAGAGTAAACAAGATGTACAAAACAACTGAATTTGAACGGCGTCAAGTGGGTTCCTCCTCGGACCAATTCTGACGCTCGTCACAAAGACCCTGCGTGTAATATGTTGCGACGGAAACGAGGTAGGAATGCGCAGCCAGGCGTCGGGATTTATGCGATGCCCACCCCATTCTGGCATATTGAATACCAATTCAAACTCTAAAAAGCTTCCATGGTATTTTCCAGCCATCTCAACAAGCGAGCATCTCGTGCCCAGTCGACCGTATGTAATCCTGACATTGTGACCTCAATGCGGGTTATTGTCTCCGACCTCACGCTGCCTTGCGTCCACGTTCAAGTACGACTTGCGGAACCAGAGGGTCGAAACTACAGATTTCTCGCATCCTTTGGGCGAGAGAAAATGACTGTTCAAGAGAAAAACTGTTGTTTCCTGACGCACCGGACTAAAGTGCCGTAACAACACGATCACAACCTTTCATTTCAGGAGAAATTGAGGCAACAGATCTTTTGCTTTTGTTGCTTCGGATCAAACTCGTTTTTTGGCACCGTTCCTCACGTATTGTCACACAGCGCGATGCCGTATGTCTGGAACTCAGTCATGGCAATCGATCAATAACCACTACATCATGCTGTGGCAAAATTGTGAAGGGTACTGAATTTCTCTGTGGCAGGGTGAGGACGTCTCGATAAAGTTAGTTTTATTTTTCCTTGTTTCCTTTGGCTCCTACCTCTTAAAAGGACTCCGGGTCTTCGATTTTACAGGTCCCTCTTTCCGTTCCCACTGCACGTTCGACTGATAATCGCCTTGCATACCCATCACCCTTCATCATGGCCTCCTTTTGGAAAACTTTAACGAAGAGTTCGTCTAATACGCCTTCCGCCCCCGACACTCCCCTGCGCTTACAGTTCCCGACACCCGCCTCGCCCGACACGAAAATCCGGCTAGCCGTGCTCTCAACGGCTCTCCTCGATGCTCTCGGAGCCCCAGTCGAAAATTGCGAACGCTTTTCCTTCCCATTTATTACGAAGATGCAGCCAAAGCGAGTGAACGATAGGATCGTGCACGAGCCAGGCGTTTGGACTGACGATACTTCCACCATGCTTTGCCTTGCCAATTCTCTCGCCACCTTGAAAGACAGCCCAAACTTCGTTGGCGGATTCGATGAGGTCCATCAGCTTCGCCTCTATAGGCGTTGGGTCAGGGAAGGCTATCTATCCTGTACGGGAAGATGCTTCCACGTCGGCACGGAGCTCAAGACTGCTCTCTCCATCTTCACTCAGCATGAGCACGATCCCGACATGGCTTTGCACCGTATTCGCCAAGACCTGGGCGGCGATAATATCATCGGCAACGGAAGCCTAATGCGCATCATCCCTATCGGGCTTGCTTACTGGCACGACGACGCTGAAGCCATGTCATATGCGAAGCGTTGCAGTCTATCCAGCCACCCCAACAAGGTCTGCTACGAGGCGTGCCAGATGTGGACCGGCGCTGTGGCTCGCATCATGCAAGAGGTCACTCAGGCGCCTCGTAGAAATCGATCCGACGATGATCGACTTTCAAAGCTGGACCTGCTCGAGTATATCTCAAACCATCCCTACCAGGACGACAGGCTTCGAAGATGGCTTTGCTTGCCCTTTGGCATACCACCGCGGCCTGCAGGGAAAGCCGAGAGGGAAGAATATTACTACCGTCATCATCCCCTGCTTCGTCTTATCGCAGAAACGCAAGGACCCGGCGCCAGCGGCTTCAAACCAGATGGTTTTGCATATTACATTCCAACAGCCGAGCAGCTTCCATCGACAAACTCCGTCGTCGACACCGTCGCTTCTGCTCTCTACTGCTTCTTCACGACGAAGACCTTCGAAGACGGCGCTCTAATGGCCGTCAATCTCGGTTACGATGCGGATACGGTTGGAGCGGTATATGGTGGTTTGGCCGCTTGCTGGTATGCTGCGGAGGAGGGCAAGGCCGAGGGGATATTCTGGAGCAAGCGCGTGAGGGACTGGCGAAATACCGTCGCAAGGCCTGAATTAATTAACGAAGTCGCTGAAAACTTGGTGATCTGGGAGAGGAAGGTGGCTGAGATGTATCAGTAGGTCAAGCCTGAAAAAATTTATCTGTACCATATCCACCCAGGCTCAGGCTTTGGAAGTATCTATCATCGTTTCATTACTTTTATTCTCTATATCACACACGGAATTACCACCCAGTAGCGCTAGTACAATATGCGATAGTCTGATTACATTTTGAACATTTTTTATAACCAGTAACCAACAGCACCTATCATGCGACAACACACTTTTTTATCTTGTTGGTAAATATCATGCAATAAGAATGACTCGCTGTCAGGGTATAGATTTTACTCTGTACATTATCGAACAGCAGCGCCTAACGAAAAATTCACGACAGCAGACTGTTGAAAAAGCGTCAAGTCCAACGAGAGTGGACGCTATGCATTGAAGACAACGAACGTGCATGTGGGATACGACAAGATACTATGCTATGCTAGTTGCAGACAAACACTAGAAATTAGTAAGAATAAGAGCCCAAGATAATCAAAGAACGGTGTCTGGCTGGCCAAACAGCGAAAACGAATGAACCAAAAAGGTCGACCAAGAACCACACCCAAGAACTCAAGAACAAGAGCAGCTCGAAAGCAGCACCAGCGTGCATAACTACCAATTCCACTCATCCTCGTCTTCATCCTTCTTCTTCTCCGCAGCACCCGCCTTACTCATCGACAGCCTGTTGGCAGCTTGAGCAGTCTTCAAAGCCGACGATTTGGCACTCAGACTCTCCGGCACCATAACTGGCGCCTTTGCCATACTCAACCCGCTCTCGCCGAAGCTCTCGTCGTCGGAGTCATCAAGGAGAGAGGTCGAGGTGCGGGATGAAGTCTGGGAGGCGTTGGACGAGAGAGGTGGGGCGTAAGACGATGGCGGTGACCTAGCCGATGCTGGCGTTTGCGGGGCACCCGAAATAGAGATGGGCGACCCGAGAGCAGAGACGATGCTCTGCTGCATATCCGAAAGCAACAACGAAGCCCTCTTGGGGTTCTTCACGAGCCTATACACCCAGATCTCAGTTTCATGTCAAAAAAGAAAGAAAGAAACAGTACACGTACGTCGACCCGCCCTTGGTAATCTCCCCCCACTTCTTCCCCATGCTGCCCATCCAGGAGCTGACCTGCTCGGCTGAGGGTGCGCTCATGTTCCCCATGTTCATGCCCATGCTGAGGCCGGGAATGGAGGACATGGGAGCTAGGGGTGATTTGGGTCGGGCGTTCCTGCCAGAGGTTGGTTTGCGTTGTGAGGCTGAAGCTGTGGTTGAGGAAGAAGAGGTTCCGACTGGCGGTGCTTTCGTTGAAGACGAAGATGAGGATGGGGGTTGAGCCTGGTCATGGTCTCCCCAAACGTCATCATCCCACCCGAAGTCCTCCCCCTCTGCTGTACGTTCTTTTCCTACTTGGCTTCCACCCGGAGAAAATACGAGTTTCTCCACCTCCACCCTCTTCCTATCCATCCTGCTCCTGCGTTTCTCAAAAGCAGGATTAGGACTCATAGTTGGCGTCGCGCCCGTATCATGCACCATCAGCACCTGCTCATCGTCCGCACTCGAGCTCGGGCTAGAGTGCGAGGAGGATTGCGGTTGTGCCGATTCGAAGGCGCCGAAGTCGTCCTCGGCTTCAGAGGCAGCGGGTGCGTCTGAACCGGTGGTATATTCCGTGTTGCCTCTGGTAGTGGAAGCACCCGATGCAGAGTCAGTGCTCATCCTACTAGCACTAGAAGTAGCACTGCTGCTCCCAGCACTAACCAACGACGAGAACGTCGCGCTCGTCCTCGTTGATGACGAGGATGAGGAGGACTGAGACGCCTTCTGCTCGTGTCCGAGATTACTGTGCCGCTTGTTTCTTGCCATGGCAGGCGCACTTCCTCCTCCAGAGGTCACTGAGCCAAGTTTCAGTGGCAGAGGTGGGGCGTGCTGAGTGGAAGACGCGTCGGCCTTCTCACTTGCACTTTGCCCAGCAGTAGGCGGCCCGACATGCACGATGGACTCCAACCCAGCGGCTATAAACCTGCTGACACCTTGCACACCCTCTTTGATCCCCTCCAGCACAACAGCCGCCCCTGCTCCTTGAGCGGAAGAGGTATTGGGTGAAGTGGGCGAGAAGGTGCTGTCGGGGGAGGTGGAGAGGAGGGAGGCGGAGAGGGGTATGGAGGAGGAAGGTGGCGAGGTCGGGTGAGGGTGGTTGTATGAGGAAGGGGGAGAAGAGGGAGAGAGGGACTTTTCGAAGCCTCTGTTCACTATGCGTTCCCATTTGCGCTTTACTAGAAGATACAAAGATTAGTTGCATGTAATTCGGAGGATGCGGATCAACAACATACGCTGTAACAGCTCAGCTTCATGAACCGCAAGCTGAGAACGCAGTTCGAGGCATTTCGACTCCTTCTGCGCTATGAAATGAAGCAGCTCCGCATGTCTATAAAAAACAAGCGCAAGAAACATCCATTAGCTCTTATAGGCACATGAAAGCCAAATGAAATGACATACTTCTCAGCCAACGTAACAGGCGGCCGCTCTTTCAAATGCTTCATATTCTGAGGAGGCACGATCGAGCCCGTGCTCGACCTTTCTTTCTCGCCAACATTCGGACTTCGAGGCGATCTTGAACCCCTCGAAGCACGTCCACCCAGGGAGTTGCTCCTCGCCAACCCCCCTCCCAATCCCAAATCTGATTGCCATCCCTCTGTCTCCTCAAGGGCCTCGCCGAATGTGGGATGAACACTCGACAGCGGAGAACGAAGATGGGCTGGGCTGGCCAAATCCCCGTTTATAGATGCGCGTTTGGAGTTGAATTGGAATTGAGGAGTTGAGGGCGAACGGGAAGAGGGTGAGGAAGAGGTTATGTAGGAGATGGAGGATTGGCGTCGGGGATTTTGTTTCTTCAGCCCAGACATGCTTGGGCTTAGTGGGGAAGGGTATGAAGGATCTGCGGAGTTGTTGCCACCGGGAGAGTTGAGAGAGATTGGATTTGGGCGAGTTGGCTGAGGTTTCGAGCTTCCACCTTCGACTTCCTCATTCGAGTCAGGGTTCGGTGACTGGCTCGACTGGGCCGCATTCTGGTCCTCGCTCTCTGCGGCGTATAAAGAGGAAGACGGCCTGGGCGAAGGATACGACGCGTTGAAGTCCTGCGATGAACTTGAAGGCGATCGTGAAGGGCTGACGACAGATGCCAGTGGCAAGTGAAGCGGTTTGGGTCCTGAGCTCGCAGATGGTGATAAGGCGCTCCTGCGTCCTGGCGACTTCTCTGCAGCTGTAGACCGCGATGAAGAGTTATCAGGGCATGATAGAGCGTGCGTCGCACTCATGATGATCGGTGGCTCCTATTTCTTCTTCAGAGCAAAGCAACCAGTCGACCACAAACAAAGCTGATGCCGCAGAATCTAGAAGACTAAGCAGCGTAACGAGTATAAGTATGTCGTAGAGTCGTAAAGAACGTAGATGACAAGTCGTCGGTGAGATCTCCACCGCTGGGGTGGGGAGTTGAAAAGTTTAGAAAGCAAAGAGCAAGATGGCTCTGATGGAGTGATGAAATTATTTCTGGTCGCCCTGGAAAAGGAACAACGGCGGGGAATTGGCCGCGCTCGCTCGGACTGTCTGCAAAAGATCGCTAACAATTCCTCAAAACCTCAAAATCATGTATAATAGGTGAAAATGTTTCTCAAATTCTTCTTGATTGTATGCATGTGAAAGGAGAGACAAAGCGGAATTGCAGCTCTCTGGTTCAGCTTCAGCTGTCTCGACCTTCGCGGCCTCATGAATGGCTGGCGCGTATCGTGGAGAGCGCAAAGAATGGTTGCGTAAAGTCTATGTTCTCCTGGGCACGGGGCACGTATCATCACAAGAAAAGCCTCTTTCTATCCGACGCTACCCTCCACCACCTTCATTTAGTGACCGCCACTTGAAGCACCAGCGCCCTCCTTCTCGGCCTCCTTGATGAAGTTTAAGATGCTAAAGGGGTGACAGAGCGCATAAGCCAGAGTGAAACGGTAAGCAGAACAAGAAACCACTCACAACTGTTCCTCCTCCCTAAAACACAAAAACAAGGCAGACGTTCAATCAGCAAGGGCTTCTCATAACCCAGCCAAAGTAGAAGCAAGAAGACTCACGACGACCCAGCATTAATCGGCACGCTCTCCTTAGCCTGCTCGACCGTCTGCGGCTTAGCCTGTGCGGTGGCCTTGTTACCCCCGCGCGTCGCGAGCCAGGCGCTGCCAAAGGTGAGCCCGAAGGTGCCGAGGGCGAGATATTCGTTTTTGACGGCTTTGCCGAAGATTTGGCTTTTCAAGGCAAAACCATGGGTTCAGGAATGAAGTGGACGAGCATAAGTTCGTTCCATGCGAAATAGCAAGCAGTGAATGTCCATTCGGAAGGTTGTAGACCACGACGTGCAAGATGACGCAGAGCGAAGATCATGGGAGAGAAGCAATCAGAATAGAGCCCAGTCAGCCGCTGTTCACTACCAGAAAGTCAAGATATACACGTACTAGGACATGATGGGGACGAAGGAGGAGTTCGCTGTTGGTGACGGTGGACAACGAATTTTCGTGACGTTGGACTCGACCCGGGAGTTTCCGTCTTTGGCTTGGGAGCCGGGCCGCCGGCCGCTTGCACTGATTTGGACTGGACTCAGCCTTTCAGCAACCTCTCCCCAACATATCGTCCGTCTTGGCAGCTGCAACTCTCGAGAATATCTGGGCGGCTCAACAGGACGGGGCTCAAAGTGACCACTCTCAAAGATCTTCCACATATCCAGCATGTCTGGATTCCGTGGATCATCCGACCCTCCTCGTGTTTTTCGTCCTCTTTCAACGCTACTTGGGTTGTACTCGGATGCCTTCTAGTTTGCTTAATGGAAACCATGCGTCGCCGTCCTGACATTTGCCCATGATCTCCATTCCAAAGCTTGTACACATATCGTTCTCCTTTCCCTTTCTTTGTCACATCGATCGAGCCTCCTCGTGTCTTCAACTTCGCCCTTCAAGGGCTGGTCAACAAACTTTGCTCGCCAGAGACCATTTGATGCAATGTCGACATCTAATTGTGATCTTCGTATTAAAACCTTGTACACCGTGAAATACGAGTATATCTGTCGTTGGCGCACAATACCCCCGATGCTGGATGTACTTTGTACCCTAGTCAAGTTGCCGCGTGTTGAAGGCGAGGTCGTAAAGGTCCTTCTATCGATGCAGGGTCCAGTCGACCATGGCAGCACGTCAAGTTTTATGAGGACTTCATCTCGTGGTGTTCATCTGCAGAGAGGTCGTTTTCTTGGCTGCTGGTTGCTGCTTCTCTAAAGGTACTTGCTGTACCCCGCCACCGACTTCCCAAGAGAATCTCTTGTCGGTCTCTCAAAATGACTAGGAAAAATCTACAAAATTCTGAAGACCACCCAGTCATCTTGTACGTACCTCCGCGCTCACAGCTTTTACATAGTGAATTGACTGGACATCACCGCAGGGTCATTGGTCAAACAGGTGTAGGAAAGAGCGTTGTAAGTCTTCGCTCGCATCTCTGTCAACCCAGATTGTTTAATCACGAGTTTCCAAGTTTATAAACCAAGCCCTAGGGAAAGATGAGGCCCATGTCGGACACACATACGACGATGGGACGAAGGACGTGCAACGTTTCCTCTGCGAGGACGGAGAGCCACCTGTTTACTTGGTGGATACGCCAGGCTTAGACGACGCCTATCTGGATGACAGAGCTGTCATGGAAAAGATTTTGAACTGGCTGGAGGCTAATGTGTACGTTTCATCTAAATTTTTTTGGTCGTGTTTTATTTTCTAATTAACAACACCTCGTACACAGGTGTAAAGCAGACAACGAGAAGAGGGCCCAATTTGGGGGTATCTTATACCTTGTAGCGGCGGGGCAGAACAAGTTGCCCATGCACGACAAGTTTCAAAAAAACCCTGCTCTCAAGGATCACCTCGTTGTAGTCGGAACTAAGGCTTCTGAGTCCGCCAAATTCAAGACCGAAGTCGATTGTCAGATTAACGAGAAGACCGGGAGAGAAGAGGCTCGGGAAGCTGTCAAGGCTATTCTGGAGAAGGGGCAAGTCATCTCTGCGGCTGACCTGCAGGCTCTGATCCAGATTTGGAGGAAGGAGTTGGGGAGTACGACTACGAAGGATAATAAGGGACATAAGTGGTTTAGAGACGGGTTCTTTTCTTATCTGTTCCGGCGGTTCTGACCTTTCCATTTGACGTTGGATGTGTCGTTACGATTTTTTTCATTAGGTGGTCTAGACTCAATTATCAATATACAAGCGCGTTAGGCACGTTACACAACGGACCTGAGCAGCTTAGCTACTCAATACTCTGCACACAACCTCCCTCGGTCGGTCATAGCAGAAGTGACTAAGCGACTGTAATTATAGGTCGGGAGTCAGACGCGCCAAGTTGCTGGCCCCTAACTATATGTACCGGACTTTCGCAGAATGTTGAAGCCATTCAGTTCTTCCCTTCCCTTCCTCCTGATTCTGAGCTCACCGGCGGAGTGCTCACCCATTCTGACGATCTCCCTTGTAAGCTAGACTTCCCGAAAGCTTATCATGGCCGCATCAGACGTTAAAGAAGGAAAGCCTCTCACCTCCATGGCCGACGTCATCACTCCCAATGCGCAAGGCCTTCGTCCGTCGGATATCGTGAAGCCGGAGGATCCTTCGACATGGGAACTTGCTTGGTGTGTGGTATTGTCCTTGTCCACAGTTGTTTCTGACACTTTATTGGATGGCAGGATTAAGGGTGTAACGCCTTGGGACTTCAAAGAACCTCAGCTATCGTTGAAGGAGGCCATTGAATCGAGCGGGTTGGTGTTTCCTTCGACGGGAAATGCACTCGTGCCAGGATGTGGTGGTGTGAGTCCTTCTGAGATAGTCTGCTGTGTATGATTGAATAAAGATATCACGAATTTAGGGATATGATATACCGTACCTTGCTAATACCCTTGGTTGGGATACCCTGGGTCTGGAAATTGCGGATACAGCGATCAAGATTGCTGAAGAGTACGTCGAGAGAAATCCGCTGTGTTATGACCTTGTTCGCTAATTATGACTGCCTGTGGAAATTTTTAGGATTATAGAGAAGGAGAAGGAGAAGAACCCGAAATTCTTGGGAAGGATAAGCAAGCAGGATTTCTTCACGCTCAACCCTCCTGACAGCCAGCATTTTGACCTCATCTATGACCATACGTTCGTTCAATTCCCTCCCCCCCTCAGCTGCTACCACTGACACCTCCATCAGCTTTTTTGTCGCCATTCCTCCATCCCTAAGACCGGAATGGGCAAAGCAAATGGCGAAACTTGTCAAGCCAGGAGGGTACCTCATCACCGTGCTCTTCCCGCTCGTGCCAGACTTCGTAAAGGCAGGGCCGCCGTATCATGCTAAGCCCGAGCACTACACTGAGCTGTTGAGTGGGGATTTTGAGAAAGTGGTGGAGAAGGTCCCGGAGAAGTCGTCTCCGAGTCATGTGGGCCAGGAGGTGTTGATGATTTGGAGGAGGAAAGTGGCCCTGTAATGAGTTCCTTGGATTGGGAATGGCGATGATATAGAGGCGGAATTATGTCATTTCGGAACTTTGTAATTGCGGAAATTTAGTCTGGATTTAGTGCCTTGGAAAATTAAGGAACGTCAGGGTCGGTTCATGATGACGAAGGGAGTGTGTTGCAAATCATAGCCACGTTTTTTCCTGCGAGGGTAGCTCGTGTCGAACGATTTATACGCATTGTGGTGCTCTTAGTTCTTCCTGTGTCTCCTCTTGCCAAACCCTGCTAATAGCATGACAATAGTGCCATCACGCCACTGGCCGCTTGCCGAGCTCAACAATGAGTTGGCTCCGTAACAAAATGCAATGCAGAACACGCATCTTACTCCCATTCTACGTTGAACTCGCGAAATACTGGCCTCCATTGATTTGTTTCTCGAGGCCTTTTCTTCACAAAAGGTCCATAGCAGGCCAAGTCGTGGTAATGCACAACGCTCCCTAATTTGGCTCCTTTAACTAAATGAGCGTGGGAGTTTCGCGCTCCCCAAATGCCCTAAATGGGTGGACCCGCCGCGATTTCTCTTCCCCCCACTACCGACTCCCCCCACCCGCAATGGCCGACATCAGCCCCAGCGCACTGGCAGCGCTGGCGAAAACTCACCTCAGTCTCCCTCCCGACACACCGGTACGTGATCTCGAGGCCTATTTCCGTGTTTTCTGCCGCTGTCATTAGGAGTTTGACGCGTGCGCGCACGCGTGGGATTGTGCTCATTGTGAAGTTTTTTTAGGACATACGTGTTCCCAGGTTCTACTTGGACGAGTTGCGCAGGCATTTGACGCTCTTGCCTAATGAACGCGATGTGAGTTCTTTTCAGTGACTAAAGGCGCGTGAATCGCCACTGACACTTATGTTGAACGCGTCTAGTTTCGCGTCACCTTAACACCCGGAGCTGGCTGTGAGTACGCATATATCCACTTTTTCTGATCGCGTTCACATACGGAACGCTATTTTTTCTTCTCTATAGATGGCTCGGCGATTTGCTTGAAAGATGGATGTGGTATGGAGATAGAGTTGACCAGAGGCACGCGTCTCTCAGATGGGGGCAAACGAGTTGGCTTCGGATCTTTATCGTCCCTCAGAGTGCGTCAATGTGTTTTTCATGTCCCTTTAACCTTCAATGACAACGTGCTTTTTGCCATGCAGAACCATTTCACATCTGCTTACCACAAGGGGCAGGTTGTAAAGCATGAGGAAGGTGACGCCATGTCATCGGTACGCGTTTATTTTCGCTCACTGCTTCGGAGGCGCCTAAATCAATGATTGTCAAATTTAGACAAACACGCCCTCGTCTTCCGAGGCTATGAAAGCTGGACCATCATCCCGAAAATCACTGCCTTCTTCCTTTTCTTCTACCACTGCTCGACCAAGTACACCTGTAGCCCCCTCTCATTCCGCAGTCTCTTTAAAGACGGAGAGGAATCTTGTTCGCGTCAAGCCAGAACCTACCGAGAACTTGCTCCCTCAAAAGCGCCTGTCTGACGTCGCTTTTGACCCGACCAACACGGAGGAAGCAGCCAAGGATAGTTCCTCAGCGGCCAGTTCTTCCAAGAAAGTCAAACGAGAGCCTAGCGCCAAAACTCCGTTTGCGACAGTTACCAACGCCCCAGTTGCAGGCAGTTCGCAAGTTGGTGCCATGGAGTGGGGTAATCTTCCATCCGACTACTCGGCGGGCACGTACTACGACACAGAGGACCCGATGCTCAGGCTGGACGACGTGCGCCTCGCCATTGCTGGGCAGCAAAGCGTTCTCGATTCAATCAGGCTCCGTCCGGGTGGGCCCACTCAGTATGACTACCACAGAATCAATGAGTGCCAGCAGGAGCTTGCGCGTCTGCTTCCTCTCGAGCAGCACTACTCGGCGTTGGTCGCCAGCTTGTCTGCTGCTGGCGTTTACAATCAGGCCCCCATCGCCAAGGCTGAGCCTGTTATTGATCAGTACCCTCTTATGCGTGCCCGCGGGCGCCAATCTCTTGATAGGATGTCCGCACAAATACCACCTGCACCTTCCTTCCCCGAGCCGATGGACGTCGACGAGAAACCCTTCCCTTTCCCCCAAGCTTTTGCTTCGACTTCTCAAGCTCCTTATATCCCAGTTTACCCGGCCATTCCCCAGGCTCCAGTGCCGTACGCGCTGCCACCACCACCTCAGGCTCCTCCGGCATTCAAATATGAGCCAGAAGAGCACAAACCCTTTGTACAGAATGGGTTTCCTGCCGCATCTGGGTCAAGGGCTCCTCCTCCACCGAGTTCGAGCAGCGGTTCATCTCCAGCTCGCTTCCCTGGCAGATATGATTCAGAGCCGTATGAGAGTGATGCCAGCAGTCGACCGGGCATGGCAGATTTCCAAACTAAAGTTGAAAACATCGTTGATCGAGTAGGAATCAATGTTCGTGCGATGAATGATGATGCCTTTGACGACAACGGTGATTTCCACGGGCGCGGACGCGACTTGTTTGTTGGACCTCAAGCCAAACCTGACGAGTAAGTCGGATTTTGCTGCGCATATAAGCACCGCTTCTTCATAACTGACGTGATCTTGTTCCACCTACAGTCTAGAGCACTTCATCAAAGAAGCTAGCAATGCAGAGACGTTCGACAAGGGCGGCAGCGTCGAGAAAGGGCTCGCCGAACTCGGCTTGAGCGACCTGGATGACAAGCTTCCTGGCATGGAGGTCTCCTTGATGAAGCACCAGGTCCTGGGCGTCTCGTGGATGCTCAAGAAGGAGCAAAGCAATTTGATGGGTGGCTGTTTAGCTGATGAAATGGGTCTCGGAAAGGTTTGTGCGAGCGATTTTCCTTTCGTTTTTGCTCTGACGACCTTTTTGATTGCACTTTTCGAAGACGGTCCAAATGTAAGCCTTTTCCAGTTTGGTTTTGACTAGGAAGCTAAGTGCCTGCGCTAGGATTGCTTGCATGGTCATGAACCGTTCCAAGGACAAGGCCCGCAAAACGACACTCATCCTGGCGCCAACAGCGTTGCTTGATCAATGGAAGGCAGAGATCGAGTCGAAGACCAATTGCGACTTGAAAGTCTTGATTTATCACGGTACTGATGAGTTCAAAAAATATACAGGATAATTTCCTAACCCTTTTCCGTTTCTACTACAGGTTCTTCCAAGACGAAGAGGAAATCAGAGCTACTCAAGTATGATATCGTTCTGACCACTTACCACGTAAGCAGCCGACATTGTTATTTCGAAGCCTGTATCTTATTACTCTTTTGTTCCGCTAGACCATGTCTCTGGAATGGCCGGATTATGAGAACGAGATGAAGAAGAAGGCCAAGGCCAGGAAGAGCGGCGACGACTTCATCGTCCCCGACTCGGACGAAGAGGATATGAAGGATGCTTCTTACCGCGCCACGAAAAGGAAGCAGCAAGGTGAGAAGGTCTTGCTACCCGAAAAAGGTCTTTTGACTAAAGCAACGGCATCTCGAAGCTGGTCTCCTGTTCCAGGTCGAAGTATGAGTTATCTCTTTTCAAAATGGCTCCGAGCTAATGAACTGGGCAGTTCTTCCGTGTCATTGCCGATGAAGCTCAAAATATCCGTAATCGACGTACCAGTAAGCTGTTTGTCTCCAGCGTAGGCCGGTATGCTGATGAAACGAGTAGGGATGTCGAGATCTATCTCTGACCTTCAGGCAACCTATCGTTGGTGTCTGACTGGGTACGTCTTCACATTCTATCGCCTTCGATCCTTTGTGACAGCGCTGATTTCCCTCTCAGAACTCCCATTGTCAACACTCTCGCCGACGTTTATGGCTTGCTTCGTTTCCTGAGAATCAGACCCTGGTACGACTGGGCCGCATTCCACAAGGAAATTGGGCTCCTTGAGAAGAAGAGACGTGAGTACTCCGCCATGCTTGCTTGAATAAGGTGGCAACTGATCCATCTGCTAGCTAACGTGGCAGTCGCCCGTCTGCAGAGCATCATGAATACTTTCCTCCTCAGGCGTAAGAAGGATTCGATGCTGGACGGCGAGATCCTGGTCAACTTGCCTCCAAAGAAAGTCGAACTTATCAAGCTGGAGTTTTCCGAAGAAGAACGAGAGATTTATAATATGGTACGTCTTGATCCGAGGACTTTGTTGCGCTGCTGGGTTGATAATTCGCTATTAGGTTGAAGCCCGCAGTCAAGCCAAGTTCAATCGTTATCTCAGAGAGGGCACCGTCCTGAAGTAAGTCCAGATAGATTAACCTTGTAGAGATGGCCATATTGACCACCGGTCAGGAATTACCATCAAGTCCTCGTCTTACTGCTCCGACTACGCCAGGTCTGCTCGCACCCTTGCCTCATTCAAGAAGGCAATGGAAAAGCATTCGTTCGTCCTGATGAGGCGAAGGTCAAAGCCGAGGTCGCAACGGAACTCACTCGAGCTCGTCGTCTTGTCTCCGCTGAGTTCGTTATCGACATGAAGCGGAAGTTCCTCGAGAATGCCCTGGCTCGCATGCAGGCTGAGAAGGAGGTGAGTTCTAAACGTATACACATCATCGCCGGTGACGTCTTACGATGACTATAGTCTGCGAATGCGACTATCGAAGAAGAGGACTGCCCCATCTGCTATGATGCCATGACTGACGCCGTCATCACCTCTTGCAAGCACATCTTCTGCCGCGAGTGCATCAGTGAGTTCCTGGTACGATCCTCTCTGGGGGGCGATGGATTGAACATTCCTCTGTCATAGTCGACCACCTTAACCAACCAGCCGTCGAGGGCGCGGAACACAGACCAGATCAACGACCGTGTAAGTGATTCTTCCCTGCCGTAATGGGCACGAACTCATGATTTGTCAGGTCCCGTCTGTCGTTCGCTTCTCACCGAAGACACGTTATTCTCTCGTCAAGCATTTGAGCCCACCGCTAAGGAACTCAATCCGACAGCCCTACAAGAGGATGAAGACCACAAGATGAGCGACATCGAGGAGTTCCTCCCCGGCGGCAAAGGGAAGGCTTCTACCTCAACCAAGCCCAGGAGGTCCGGCCGCTCAAGGCACCGCAGGGTAGTGTCGGAGTCTGACGATGAAGGGGACGACGTCCTTAGATCAGACTCAGAGGATGACTATGATGATGACGAAGATAATTTGAGCGACTTCATCGTGCAGAGTGACGAGGAAGAAGAAGAAAAGGATGCTCGACGAGCTATGAACAAACGCCAGGGGAAGAAGAGGGCTCACATCATCATCGACTCTGACGACGAGCCTGATACCCCTGAAGAGAAGGAGGTCATCTTCGGGGTGCCTAGGAAGGTGCCGACCAAGGAGAAGATGGTCATGACGATGTCGAGGTTCTTGCCCTCGACCAAGATGAAGGTCTCTTCGTTGAATTAAGATAACATTGCCCCATCATTAATCCTTCTTTTTAGTACATGATGGAGCAGCTCCAGAAGCTCGTGAAGGCTAAACCTGACGAAAAGGTCGGTCCCTCGATGTCCCATCTGCATTGAAGTTTGACCGTCCCCTCAGACCTTGATCGTTTCTCAATGGACGGGGTGCCTGTCTCTCGTGTCCGACTATCTTACAGAGAAGGGCATTCCTCACGTGAAGTATGCGTTTTCCTCCTCTTTTTCGTCATTTCCGGACTAAAATTTTTGGACAGGTACCAGGGTGACATGAGTCGTACCCAGCGCGAGCGAGCCGTCCAAGTCTTCATGTCCAAGGAGAAGGCACGGGTGATGTTGATGTCCTTGAAATGCGGAGGTATGTGCTTGAAACACCAGGGTGTCGCTCATGAACTGCGATGATTCACGCTTTGTCTGCACCAGGCGTTGGTCTGAATCTGACACGCGCCAACAATGTCATTTCGCTTGACCTTGGTTGGTCTCAAGCGGTCGAAGCTCAGGCCTTTGATCGCGTTCATCGAGTCGGCCAAGTCCGGGATGTGTTGGTCCAGCGTGTTGTGATTGCGGATACTGTCGAGAACCGCATATTGGACATGCAAAACAGGAAGCAAGACCTGGCAGACGGCAGTCTGGGAGAAGGTTCTGGGAAGAAGATAGGCAGTGAGTCCAGGTATTCTCGCGTTTCAACTGCGTACTCACTTATGATTTTCCTCCTATCAGAGTTATCTGTCAAAGAACTTGGTATGTTCATGTCCCTAGCCTGGTGGAAGCTCTATCCTGATCGTCGTCGCAGCCAACCTCTTCAATCTCGATACCAACGGTCGCCTGCTTAGGCAGTGAAGCACCTGAACTTATTATCATGAACGCCGTTGCATGTTTTGTCCGCCATAGATTGGTCCGGCCCTTGTCGCTCGTTTTTCTTTTCCCCCTTTTCTCTCTCCTTCTGGCTTTCAAAATGTAAATGACTAGTCAGCTATAATTGCTTATACCTATACCCTGCTAGTGTTTCATACATCGCTCCTTCCTAGTGTTGCTTACGATATAACGTGTAGTCGTCGTGTCCATTCCTTATAATTCATTATACTTCTTGTTACAATAGTTGCCATTACGGAGCGGTGGTTCTTCACCCTTCTAGTGAGTGAGATCTAGCGAGATGAGGTTCGAATTAAGGAATCCGTGGGTATGACGCCTATTTCGACATGCCGGTCGCCTTCTGCAGATCTGCCAGGATTTTGTCGACCTCTTTGATATATTTGTCATTCAGCTTTTGAAACTACGGAAGGAACGGAATGAAAGTCTGTCAGTATCAATGTCGTAGAGGCGCAACGGCGATGTACGTACCTCTTCTAATTCTACAGAACGTTTCTCATATTTTCCGCGCTTCAGGCTGGCAGCATGTTGCTTGCGAATTTGGACACGAATTTCTTCGGCTTTTCGTTTGGCAGCGGCGAATATTTCCTTTCTAGCCTCGATGGTCGGCCTGCAAAGGTGGCAATCAGCATGGGAACGCAATTTATTCGTCTCTCGGAGTACCTAGGTAAGGGCACCTTGATAGTGCGACTGTCCTGACGATGAGGCACAACTCCCGGTATTCCGGACTCGTATAGCGCGGCTTCAACGTGTTTCACGGTCTACTAATATGAAGCAGGTGAGTAAAGCAATTTGACACGAAAAAAATGAGGATGAAAGAGAAGAATTGGTAAGGCAAGTGAAGTAAGAAATGACAAAACCCACATGTTCATTGAACAAAGTTACGAGCAGCGTGGTCCCCTCCCTTACTCCAACCGTCGCTAGATCCTCTAGCTTCATCGGCTTTGGGTTGTCCGGCAGCTTGACCCGAACGGGCGACAGCAAAGCAGGCGTTACACGTCCCATAGCGCGAGCCTCCGAAGCTGCGCATTCCTTCCTAAACCAGTCCACAGAAGTCTTCATTGCCGCCTCTGCCTTTGCGTACTCCTGACGTGCAGCTTCGTCCGTGATCGGCTGCTGCGAGCCGGGCACAATCGTCGACGTGGATTTCACTTTGTTTTTTGTCGCATAGCCCCGGAAGCAGGTTCGGACAGCGCTGCTTCGACAAGACAGCAGTGGCGTCGCTGCGACGGATACTCCATGGCCTGAGCTCAAGACGTATGTCCGACAATGAGGGCGTCCTAGAGAAATGCGTGCATTTCGGAGGAGAGACTGGGTTAACATGGAAAGCTCGCGATGAAACGAAACGTCGGGATGGCCGTCGGCAGGAAATTATACGCCTGCTCAATTTGGTAACCGTTATGCTTGGCATCTCTCTGCAAACCAAATATCACTGAAGTCGTTGCCAAATAGGGCACGACAAACGGAAATCACCTCTTCTAGCAGTTCTTATTTCATCGTTGAGAGCTTTTCTGCGAATGGTCTATCTGATTGCGGTTCTTACCAGCTTACAGAGGGAAAATACGTTGAGTAAAGCCTACCGCGTCGTGGCTTGCCAGGGCTGTCCGTCAACGTTCACCGATTGTCGATTGGTGTTGGATTGGAGCGCAGTATTCAAGACTCCAACCTGACTGCCGTGGGATGGGTCATTTTGGTATCAAAATTCAAAGTCTAAAGGTCTCGGTAACAACTGAAGAACTTATACTGACGGCTGTGTAAGTCTGTATTCAGGTTTGTGCTTTGACAAGCTAGGAGCGAGGTGACTGACGTTCGACTGCTAGACCACGAAGTTTCAAAAAGTACAGGATATGCGTTAGGACTATATGAAGTGAAACGTCGCCGTTAATGTCCTCAGGCTCCTATCCAAATGTACAGGCCATGCCTCGTTTTTACCTACTTCTAGATCGTCCGGGCCTGTGAACCAGCCTGCGGAACTTCTAGGTCAACGCGCATCCAAGTATAGACGTCCTTTCGGCGAAGCTCTCCTGCACCAATCCCTTTATCTGGGCAGCGCATTGCTTTACTTGGCGGAAGGATTGCCAGTCGCCAGTTTGCTAAAATTATAAGCACGCTTTGTGCTAATGATAGTGCGGCACCCAAGCCGGCTGCCGTTGACGCTGAAGACTCTTTTCGTCCAGTCCCCATTATCCGGCGAAGTTGTTCCTCCACCTCTGCCAGAAATTCTCAAATCACTGGGGTTCATTCCTGCCGACGAGCGGAACCCGTCGCTGAAATTTTAGTCGGGCCGCTTACTGCAAATGTTGCTGTATACTTTGATGGGCATTCGGAAACGGATAGAAGTGACCACCACAAAGGTAAGCTATTTGCACGGTACACAGGTCTTTGATCTTCACCGCAGTCCGATTGGGCGCTCAATTCTTTGCCGATGACTGCTTTCTACTCGGGCTGACTACCATGCCCGTCAGAGACAGGTGGCTTTGAACTCGGATTCACGCAAATTCCTGTTCGAATATCTTATGTATACACTCCCGACGTTCGCATCACCAACACGTTTTCCATCCTTCGGGCACGGATTTGCGGGAGGAAGTCCTTCCCGTCCCAGCTATTTCGCGATCGGCATCCCGAAAATCAGCTGCAATTACGACTAGTGAATTGACGCCCGCTTAGCCGTCCTTCCCCGTGCTCGTTCTATGGTCTGCGCCACCGCGTCGAAAGGAGAAATCGATTGGGGGACTACATCGATGAGTACGGCATCCGGAGAGCCAACTCTCGCCCCCGGAGCAGAGCTGTGCTGGGATTGGTAATTAGTGCAATAAGGCCCTGCCCCGAACTTGCCTTCTTGAAACCCATGGCGTTGAGAGGAACACTTTGGGCAGCTTTGCTGGAGTGACCCGGTAATTAATCCTCGAGACGGATCCTGGTGAATCATGATTTCCTTGCCTCTTCTGCCCGTCTGGGTTACTGGGGGGAGCAATCGGTACTAGCTCGACCGCATTTGGGACTTGTGCGCCACGGTGTATGTGGTGGCTCCATAGGCATAGCTATCACTGAGCCTTTGACAGCTGGGGGCGTTCACAGGTTCTGACCAACAGATTATCCTTGAGTTTTGCGTTTGAGCCATCTTTCACACCGCAAACGCCACTCTGATATCCAATCCATTCTCATACCACTTCCTGCGGTGCTAGTGGCATGGAAGGGTTTAAAGCCTACCTTAATGACGATCATCATAATCACTTGCAATTACAACTTCGATGGACAGCGTTCGTCATCAGATATACTTACAGCCTTCGCTGCTCTCAAATCGGACGGTAGAATGCAGAAGTGAATGATATTTGATGATGATGATGCCAATGCCAATGCAAGTGAAATATGGTACATGATGATGAAGTGTCGTTATAATCGTCGTTATAATAAATTATCAATAAGATCAAGATGTTATAGCCCAATACCCATAAGATGATAATGTAATGTCGGGGTCCAAGAGCAAAAGAAAGGAAGGAGCTGAGATAGAAATAAGATTAGATCGTCATGGAACGCGTCTTGAAGCGCCTGGCGTCGACGAAAGAGATGGCTGGCCCGTCAAGGCGAGCATTGGCGATCAGGGCGGGCTTCTTCTCGTGCTTATCCACGATGCTTCCCAGCTGAAGGTCCCTGCAAAACTCCTGGAGGCGCTTTGCAGCCGCAAGACGTTCGTCGATCTCCTCCTGAGTAGGAGTGAAATCATAGTCATCGGTGGCGGCGGTCACCGATACATCGATCTGCCTGAGCTTGTGGTAAAACTCAGGCCCTTTTTCAAGCCTCAGGACAAGGAAGTCCTCGAGGGCTTGACAAATATCCACCACGTCCTCTTCAAAGCACTGTACAGAGATCTTCTCGACGGGTGAGCCAGCCAAATTAGACATGGTCTCAACGACACTGTCAACTGGAAAGAATGGGGTGATGTGGAGGCTGCGAAGACGTTGAAGAGGCGTCACTGATGGCTTGGAAAATAGTGTGTCGGATACAGCCGCCGTTAGCGAGAATTCATCGACTGTTGGACCGACAGCGGCCATGATCCGCTCAGTGCATCGGGTATTGAAACCTTCGTCCTCGTGGTAGCAGCTTCCAATATCTAGGAACTCCAGGCGGCAGGCGACCGGGATCGTAGTCCATCCTTCGTGTCCGAGATGCGTGTCACGTATAGTGAGCTTTCGAAGAGTGGGGATGCGAAGAAGAGAAGGCAGAGAGAGCTCGGAACCGAGGGTAGGATGGTCGGGAATATCTTCGTCATTCAAAGCCAAAGGAGGGCAAGGATATACGCCTTCAAGTTCGGGAGCGTGCATTTTGGACCTCGTCACTTTGTCGAGTGATAACTCTTCGAGGTTCCTAGTCATCAAGGCCATGGAGACAACAAGCCTTTCGCTCCTAGATGATAGGTCCAAATGTCAAAATCCGTAGGTAGCGGAGAAAAGTAGTGACTATACATACAATGGGGCCCTAGCTTCATCACCGCAGTTTGCAACGGATAGATGTTTCAAGTTGTGAAGGTAAGGGAATGGGGCGAGGACGCTCTTGTCCAAGGAGCCCACAACTCTGAGAACGAGTTTCTTTAGTCGGAGGGAGGCTGATAATAGGGCGATGACCGCATCTGCGACGATGCGAGGGAGGACTGGAGTGGAGCCGTTTTTTTGCTGGGTACAGATCTCAAGTTCTTCTATGTGGCTGCAATAGCTGCGAGGTACATGCTCGAGGAAATCCTCTATAGCGTCGAAGTTGTCCAATTTTACTTTCTAAGAAGGAAGGAGGCCTGTCAGCAGAAGCACGGTTTGCCACATGGGAAGCACGAACTTTGAACAAAGTGGGAACGCAAGCCTGGTATGTCCGCTGGTCGACCTGCGAGAGCGATTTCACGTCTTCCTCTCCGAGCAGGTCGACAATTGCCAGCTGCATTTCGTTCGGAAGAGTGTGCCAGGAGAAGGAGTCCATGTTCGTCGTATCTTTGTGTGAAGAGGTAGTGAGGATGCTAAAGAAGTCAACCACGAGGCGGGGGTTATATACACATTGGTGTTGAATGTAAGGCACTGAGGCTCCAGGGGCCAAGTTTCGAAATTATTCTCTTTTCCCGACAAGGTCGCGAATCGAGGACCTCGGAGGACTGTGAATCACAGTCAGTGAAAAAATAAAGGATCGGTCAGAAATAGGGGTCGTGCCCTCCGCCACCCGAATAAACCTTATTTTTGCACCGGAGATTAGTCTCTTAAGGGGATAATTGTACACAAAGTAATTATTTAGCCCAAATGCCACGCCTTTTTTGGATATTATCTAGAAGCTGTGTACGGGGTCTGGCCACACTGCCAGCATCTCAGCACAGGTCTGGAGATTTGATTGCACGAATTTCAGATCGTCCTCTGCGTTGCTCCGACAGCCCAGCATCTGGCTGACAGCTTGATGCTCGATGCTTGATGAGTATCCATGCAAGAACCTGTTCTGTCATTGGCTACTATAGCATTTCTTATGTCAGGAAAGCGCTCAACGTTCTGACCCCGGTCGAAGAATTTGTCCTCCGTTCTAATTCTTCCGCCTGGACGATTTGCCTCGTGTCTCGGTGGGCGAACAGGGATTTTCTAAACTCTCCTCCGACGCCGTCTCGACATCAAAGAAAGCTCTTTCAGCCGCCCTTCCCTCTTACTAGAATCAATGGATGATATCACAAGCGACTCCCCGCCCCGCCGACTCTCACGGGATGACGCCTGGTTACACAGTTTCCACCCTTTTCGTGTAATTCCTGACATCTGTTTTCCTATGTCAGAGTGTACACTGTTCTTGTCAGAAGTTGTCCTTTGTCGGCATCAGCGCACTCCGCTGAGAAGAAGCAACACCTTGTAATGCTCGCCTCAAACTTCATGATAAACACGTCGCTGATACGCACTTACTACTTATTACAAGGACTCGTCCAGTGCGGTGACCGTACCTCAAGCATATCTCAGTCGGAAAGCTATTTCTTCTTGGCGCCAATGATTGGGAGGCTACCGCTTACGATCTCTTCCGAAGACAAAAAATGATTTCGTTGTAAAGAACTATCTATACCGGGCAAGGGCGCCCGACTGCGAGACTGATTGTCGTGACCTTTGCACCCGCCGGAGACGGAAGATATATTCTTACAAGCAAAGACCGCAACATGTTGAAATTGCGAATTGCAGATGTAGGCCATTTTCACTCCGGATGCGGCATACAATCGCATACTGAGCTCCTTACATACTATCTCATTCTGCTGTTGTGCGCAGGTATTTGGATGACCCGGTAAGTCTATCCACCTATTCATTGTGCTTCTCAAGTTATATTTGCGACAGATGCGCTATGATAGCAGATTCATGGGATATCTTTTTTAAGTCAGGCATGCAGGCTCTAGAAGGATCTCGAGATGCGCTCCCAGAACTTCAGGAAAGTCTAATTCGACAGATAGTAAAGCAGCCTCGTTGAGTGTGCCCCCTCCACCCTTCTTGCTCACAAGGCCGAGGCGCGGTCGCCGATCATCGATATCTGACATTGTGGCGCCAGAGGCTGTGACCCCACCAGGCGTCGGGGAGACGAAGCATTTTCCGGACCCGTCGGCGGACCCACTTGATTTTGCGCAATAACATCTCTGCTTTCAAGTCGGGGAGATGGTTTGTGTGGTGACTGCTCTTCATGCTTATTGGTAATGAGCGTTCAAGCTTGATGTTACAGGTAGCCCTCAAAGAGCATTTTAAAAACCATTTTTATAATTGACTAGAACCCTCTAGGTTACAAAAACGACCTAGCTGATTAGATGAGTAATTATAGTCTCTGCTTCTTGGGCGATGTAATGACACAAGTGAATCTAGCTGTCCAGCCTTGTCCAGTCCAAGGCAATCTGCGCCTCGCCACTTCGGCCATGCGATTATCTATTTCAGTTTATCGCAGCTGGCACGTCATCCCACCTCCCGGTGGCCGTGCTGATTTAGCTTGGATTAGGCAACAAGCAACAACGTGATTAGGTCTCTACTCCAGCCCGACAGGTCTTCATGTCAATGTGGTGGGGTCCCGCCGCTGTTCCGTTGGCACTTGAATTCTCAAACATGTCATCCCCATCAACACAGTCCACGCGGCAGATTGCTTTGGCGTACTGTAAGAGATTGTAAGTAGTAGCCATCCTAATCTGTGAGATTCTGTCGAGATCTCTTTGATTTGCCTCTTTCGATATCTAGCAGCTAGGTTAAAAGCTGCCGGACGTTCCCTGAATCGAGAAATGTAATTGGTGGTCAAAGAATCGCTTCTAGCAGGCAAAACATCGGAAGGAAAGTCACAAACGTTGCATTCAAATTACTCAACTTACACAGAGGAAGTTCAATGGAATGGAATTTCACTGATCGTAGTCATCATACACGCATGCTCTGCCTGGAACCACGAGCTGTCTCCGCGGGAGAGGAAAATACTGCCGTTTCGTTGCAACCTGGGCACACAGATCGCACCCGACACAGGTGCAATCCGCCATGGCGCCATACGAACATATGTATGGTAATTCGCAAAGGAACGAGGGTAAATTCTGAAACGAAAAGGAAAGTGATACATATCAGTTCTCGTGGAAAGAGATTGTGAAGAAAGGGCCCGGCCCGCGTTGGAGGATTACTAGGGAAATACACGAAGATAATAATTCATCTCCTCCAGCACCCACATCTAATCGTGTAAGAGGGGCTTTCTCAAGACCTAAAGGGCTTACAGGGTCACCACATCCCTGAAAAGCGCCGGTGGTGCCTGGAGGCACGCTGCTGCGTATAGAGTTGCAGGCGCCGTGTTCTGAAAAATCATGTTGATGAGCTATAAATAGACGCACTGTTAGAACGACGACGCTTTGACTTCGACGGGGCTGATATTCGACACAGGGAATTCGAGGCTATAGACGACTAGGATGGAGCACAAAGCACTATGTCTTCCCGCGGCACTGGATCTTGCGAGGAAATCCCCTTCGCCAATTGTCAGCAACACTGCAGTGAGATGGTCCCCTCTTTCCTCGGTCTGACGACTTCGAAATTGCTGTCAGCCACGACTTTTTATTCTGGAGAATCGATCTCTGCTCATATTATTTGACGAAGCCATACAGAGCGCAAAAGCGCTTAATTTGGCTGTTTCGATGACATCTTGTCTCGTTTTCAACAAAGAGTAATAATGACAAGAAATTGTCGGAGAGATTCCGAAGTTACTCGTCCTGTTGCGCTGACTTGACCACAGACAAAGGACATGGATACCATTCCCAAAGGTGCAAATCGGATATGCGGGAAACCTCAGGTAAACTCGGTCAAGGTAAACAAATACCCAGAACTAAGACGAGCTCCAAACCCCGGGTACTTGCGGACGTTCATGAGAGGTGAAAATAATCGGCTCAAGGAAGGGGACAGCACACGGTTTATCGGAAGGTCTTCGCATGAAGAATAGATGCAGGCAGCATCCGCGGAATACGTAGAAAATAATTTTCATGGTAATACACGGGTTAATAATCAGCAGGATAAAATCAGGCAAAGCCAAGAAGTCATTAGCCTCTCAATAAAGCGTGCGTTAGTATGGTATTTTATCGCTTTGAGGATGGCAAAGAAATCAGAAAACATCGACCGACACAGCCGTACAACTGAACTTGGTCCGAAAGACTGGCCCTTGGACTTGGTATGCCTCAGAGAGTGTGTCGAGAATATGACTCACAGTAGAAAGGGAATATTGTAGAGTCCACTCTTGAACCGATGAACGAATGATGCACTGACGGGACCTCCTTCTGAGTCTCCTAGGAGCTCCCGAACTGGTGAAGAAGTGGTCATAATGGGTGCTTTGATTACCGTGACAGACGTGTGGGAAATGATACAAGTCATGCTGATGATCGAAGCGATACGGACGAGTATGTACCGCAGGGGAAATTGATCTCAAATACCCGCGTCTATAAACTCTCATGTCCAAGAGATTTTTTTGGTCTTTCTTCTCTCTGCCTGCGTATCTGCCCCCAGACTTGTGACTACTATAGTCATATAAGTTCTTCAGCCTCTACCACGTCGACCTAGACCAACATGCAAGCTCGGGTAGCGCGTCTGGCGCCCGAAGACAGCGACCCGCTGTCGATGGCCCTACATCCTCCCATCTTTGAGACTCTAGAAGAACGGACTGCCAGACTAGCCAAGGAAATCCGAGAGAAAGAGATTTCAGATGCCATAGACGCGGAGATAGAGAAAGTACGCTCGAACGAGAGAAGAGGACCGAAACCGATCAAGATCCTCCTTCTAGGTGAGCACTCAATGGTTTCAAATGGTTTTGTGAGAGCTCACGACCTTCGTGCTTTCTAGGACAAAGTGAATCAGGTCGGTGGGACGGTGATATGAAGAACGACTTTCTAACGTCCATTTCTGTCTGCAGGGAAATCCACCACGTTGAAAAGTGAGTAGTTTGTGGTTCAAAGGCTGGAGAAAGCAGTTCTAACGACACATCCACGATTGTTAAATGACTATCAGACTTCCAACTCATGTATGACCCAAAGGTGAGCCACCTATTACCTGTCCTCAAGAAACGTAAGCCTGATTGGCTTTCATTAGTCGTTTCGAGCGGAGCGAGCATCATGGAGAGCCGTCGTCCAGCTCAATGTGGTCCAGTCCTTTCGCAACATCCTTGATGCTATGACTCGCATTGAAATTCAGGAACAGCCCTCCCCTTCCTCACCTGTGGGCTCGAAAAGAGTCCCTCTTTTGACCCCTGAAGTCTTGGAAATCAAATTGCGCTTACAGCCTCTTGCTGATGTCGAAAAGAATCTGATACGCCGCATAACAACGGCCGGCTCTGGACAGGTCGACCCCGATTTTCGCCACGGGAATTCCGACGTTCCTTCGAAGGGGACCCTCAAGGAAATTGCCATTAATGCAACCATTCCTTGGAAGAACACGTTCAGCCGCTTGCTAAAATCTGACCACAGGAGTAGCTTCGACAGTACCGATGCCATCGACTGGGACGACCCGGAGGACCCCTGGGCTATTCTTAATCAATGCTCTCAGGATATGATCAAACTATGGAATAGTCCTACTGTCAAACAGTTGCTGGCTAAGAGAGTGGTGCGGAGCGAAGATCTGTCCGAATAGTGAGTTATTTTGGCGTGACGTTGTCAGCAGTCGCCTGACGAGTATAGCTTCTTGAATTCCCTAGAGAGGGTGACAGCGCCGAGATATGTTCCTACCGATGGTGCGTTCGGCGAAATGCTCACTCTTTAGTGAGGATTTTGATATTATCAAACAGACGACGTCCTCCATGCGCGACTGAAGACTCTCGGTAGGCACGATAATCAACTCTGAGATAATTAACTTATTTTCGCAGGTGCCAGCGAGCATCTGTTCAAAATCGCCACCGGTACTGCATTGACTGATTTTCTACAATCTTGTGAGTTACTCATAGTCCCAACAGATGGGTCCATACGGGATTGGAAAGTCTATGATGTAGGCGGGCAAAGGTCACTGGTGAGCATGCTGCCTCAAATTTACTAGCTCGTTTACTGAGAACTAATCACTGTCTATAATACAGCGTCGTAAGCCCAGCTATGATCCTCAGATTCTTCAGTATATTCGCTAATTTCTTTATCAGCTGCTTGGGCTCCGTACTTCGATGATATGGATGCAATCATCTTTCTGGCGCCGATAAGGTGCGCAGCTTAAGTGGTCCGCAATGGAGCGCCGTCACTCATCCTCTTGGCTTCCCTTCCCATAGCTGCTTTGATCAGGTTCTTGCAGAAGATCACCGAGTCAACAGATTGGTAGGTGCCAATGAGGCCTTCCATTCTGCTGCGGCCCGAAGCTAACGTAGGCGTTTCAATATTCATTATTCAGGAAGATTCCTTCAAACTTTGGACCACGATTGTCACCAACAAGCTTCTCAGAGACACGAATCTTATTTTGTTCCTGAATAAGATCGACCTCCTACGCTCCAAGCTCGAGTCTGGGATAAAGTTGAAGGAGTATGTAGTGTCGTACGGTGATCGGCCTAACGATCTTGACAGCGCGACAGCTTGTGAGTGCCTCCTATCTAAATATCTATTATTTTTGGGTCAGAGCTAACCGCAAATTGGTAGACTTCAAGAGGAAGTTTGGTATGGGCCAAGTCGCCTTGCACATCCCTTCTCTCATCATCACCTTCTAGGTGGTATTCTCCATGAGAAATCCCCTTCTCCGCGGGTCTTTTACTGTCACCTTACCACAGCAACGGTCTGCTTCACACCATCAACTTTCTGTATTGGAAGGATACTCACGCCTTCTATTCATAGGATACCAAGTCCACCAAATATGTTTTGTCGAATGGTACGATTTTCGTCAGCAATGCTCACAAACACAGTGACTGAATTTCTCCATCTACAGTCCGGGACATGTTGATGCGGCAGAACCTCATGAAGACGAATCTCTTAGCATGAACCCACTGTATCTTGGACACCTGAAATGGGACAGGTTGTGATGTAGTTTTATCTATTTTGTTTAACACATTACATTACACTCTCCTACTGTATCGTACTTAACTTATTTCTTTAAAATAAGGATCATCATTCATTGCATCTCGAAGGCGCCAGCTCCGTCATTCCCTAGATATTCTGCACCACCACCGCACCTTCTCTGGATCTCTGCAAGATAAGGCTCTTGAAGGCAGGAAAGTCCGTGATACTTGATTTTCCCTTCATGAGTTCCCCACAGCCGATTCGCCAAGAGGGGTAAGTGAACTATCATCCGAAGTCAGGGTGTTCACTTCAAAAATCTTGTTTTGTAACCTCTCGTTATTCCACCACACGGCTGGCCGCCCATATTGCCCCAGAGGATGCCTTTCCCAGCGAACTTCCATCTGTCCCTTGAGAAGTCCCCGAGCGCCACTCAGTGCGGGATTACAAATGGCTGACCCAAAACCATCCTGAGAATCGAGTTGACCTTCAACCATCGCGCCTTCAATCAATGGAGGAAGGTGCAGCAAGAAAAATGGAATGGGCGAAGAGTGGGCGCGCAATATTGTCGACTTCGTGAACTGCGACTCCGATATCAAGAGTGCGGCCATGGGAAACTGTGGATCTTCGATAGGATCAAGAACCGGTACGTCTTGTCCATTCATTGAGGGAAATGTCGAAGGAACGGAGGAAGACATGGTCAGGAAGCGATATAATACGCCTTCCAGCTCGCGCACATAGTTAGGACCCAACTTCTTCTTCTCGGCTTTGCATTGACCTATGATTCGTATTCGCCGTCTGGCTGAAGTGGACATTTGTGCACTTGTCGTATCATGCGGAAGCCACCACCATCCGAGCAGGTCTATACCTCCGTCCTCTTTTCCGCCCACACTCCTCAGTGACATCGACATCGTCTGCTCCAGAAGTTTCAAAGATCTCTGTTCGAAGGCGGCTCCTTTGTGCACCGTAGTCTGCTGAAGCGAAGACATTGATCTGGTGGACGTGATGTGATGTGCTTGTAGGTGAAATTTTGAACTCGTGTGGCTGCCAGTCCACAACGCCCTCCCAACGAAGCGCATTTTTGCGGGAAAGCAAGGCAGCTACGAAATCATGAAGAGATCCAATATGCCGAGATGAATGAGTAGGAGGATTGAAGTTCAAGACAAATTGCAAGAGGCGGAGCGGGTGACCCTCAGGATTGAGCAGAAAGTATTATTTAATTTTGAGGCGGCACGTGCCAGCTATTTGACACCATGTGACTAAGACGCGTCTAGCTAAAAATTCGAATCGGGAGGCGTATTGCTATCGTCGAGCTATTTTATATCACTGTCCCGTCAATTTTGAGTCCCAAATCTATAAGTATTCTCTCTGTTGATATCCACAACTGGCGTGCAAGGTCCTCTCTCTTCGCATTGTTACTCATTTCCCCAATGCTCCCAACTGGTTCCAAATATGCATATTTGTACTTGGAAGGAAAGTTTCTGACAATTGGAGAGGCAGCAGCGAAGCAAGACGTATACGAGCCGGGCTCTGGACGCATGAAAAATAACTCCATCACCATGCCAGCCAGCACTGGCCAGGGTGTGCGGTCTGCGAAGGTATTGATTTCACCAGGATGGATAGGAATGGAAAGGATTGGGATGTTAAGACGGTCCAGCTTCCTCTGGAGCTCCAGGGCGAATAGAACGCATGCCAGTTTAGTGACACCTGGTCAATTATCTCACACGTTAGTTTGGGCAGATAGCGGAACGTGGATTACTTGCAGTATCGAGACCAGTCTGGGTAAAAGTCCGAAGCAAATTCGTGATTGAAATCGTCCACATCAGAAAATTTAATTCCAGGATCCAAAGCTCTGCTTTGCGTATGTGCAATTGACCCTAACTGAGAGTGATTGAGTGCAACGAGATTATCAAACAGTGGCCGTTGGATCTCACAGTTATAATGCGCACGTCAGTGCCAGGCTCTTTTGAGGTTCTTATGAGTAGTGGAAGTAACGTCCGTGTAAAAATGAAAGGACTGAAGTAGCTGTAAACAACACCACCAGCGTAAGCGCTTCGGCCTCGAAGAAATTTCAAAAAATTCACTTGACGATCATAAGGGAGTTGATTCCTAGAATGGTCCAGTCAGCTCACCGAGCCTCCTCCAATAGAATTCCAGAGTATACTAGTAGGCCTCACCATCTTTGGTCTTTTGGTACGGTCCTGTCAGCCTGCAAATCTCAAATGTCTAGTGTGCATCTGCGTAAATTTCGCACTCACTGAGCGGCATTATTGACTGATGAAACAGTCAGAGTACAGCGGATGGAGGCAAATCTACAATGCTCACTTAGTATATCCAATCTCGATTCTCTTCTCAAAAATTCCTCGGCTGCTTGCTTTGCCCACCGAGGATCACTGAAGTTCACGTCCAGCCAGAGGACTTGTCCAGACCCTATGCCCTCTTTCTCGAGTTGAATTATGGCTGCCTGTGCCTTCTTCTCGTTTCTGGCTCCAAGATAGACTTTTGCACCCTTTCGAGCAAGAAATTTGACGGTGTGATAGCCTATGCCGGTGCTAGATGAGTACTGAAGTCTGAATAACGCTAGATAACGAGACGGACGAAAGACGCTCACTTCGCTCCGGTTACAATTACGACTCTTCCAGTCAAATCGGCCATATCTTTGTGGGGATCAAATCCCCCAGTCTTTCGCGACAAGCATCCACCCATTATCCTGTCAAGGTTGGTTGGGGCAGTAGCAAGATAGCGGGCAGATGCAGAGCTGAGCGCCTTGGGTTTTGACGTTACTTTTTCCTGGTGTAGTCTTTTATAGATCTTGCAACCCGTATCCTTGCAAAGTGCTGGACATCGGTGCTCAAACCTCGCGCCAATTAGGATTGCTATCGGAATGCATGCGGAAAGATCATTGATGCAGATGCATTGAGTATTGAAGTCATGACGGAGGGATGCCACCCTCTGGCAATGAGTGTTACATGCAGATCGTTCCCCAAGGTACACTCACTGACAATCCCCTGCTAGCAATGTACCTGCGATCCAACCATAGGTAGAAGAATTATGAGGCGACTGACGAGTGCCGCCTGAGAGGAGTAGCACTACTCGGGGTTGAAGAGAATGTGAAAGAATACAGTCTACTCCGAACTTTGGGCCAGTGCCGATCAATCAACGAGATGATCAGTCCACCTATCCCACCTATCCACCTATGGTCTTGAATGATAGAGAAGTCAATGTGCTCATTTCACGTGTAATATGAACGATATCGTTCAATTAATTGCAGTATACTACTTGACAAGACTAGACTAAGTACTGTAAAAAATAAAGGCATTATAATGGGCCCTAATGGAAATACCGTAAAACCAAAATAACGTCGTAAGAGTCGTCAGGACATCAGAACCTCGTGTGCTTCAAAAACTAGGAATCTCGATATGTGCATCTTTCAATATTTTCTCCGTCGAGTCCCATAAGTCACGAGCAAGATCGTCGCGCCTGGCGTTCTTACCCAGCTTGCTGACGGTACCGATGGGAGTGAGGTACGCGTGCTTGTATTTCGCAGCGTTCTTCTTGACCAAAGGTGAGGCGGCAGCGAAGCAAGAGTTGTATGCGCCTGGTTCAGGACGCATAAAGAAAATAGGCATGAGGACCTTGGCAACGGAAGCAAACTTGATACGGTCAGCAAAAGTGTTGACCTCGCCGGGATGAATGGGAATGGAAAATATTGAAATATTGGAGGCATCTAATTTTTTCTGAAGCTCCCGAGCGAACAGAATACAGGCCAATTTGGTAACACCTGACGTAAGAAATATTTCACGAATGCTAGAATTGACAGAGGATGAAGAACATACAATAGCGAGACCAGTCGGGATAGAAGTCGTCCGGGAATTCCTGATTGAAATCATCCACGCAGTCGAATCTTATCTTGGGATCAGTTGCTCGACCCATCTTATGTGCACAGGACCCTAACTATGCAGGGCGTTCAGAAAGAGAATATGAAGATATCCCACAACTCACAGTAACGATGCGGACGTCGCTGTTAGGTTCCTTCGACGTTTGAATCATGAGCGGCAGCAAGGTTCGAATGAAAACGAAAGGGCTGAAGTGGCTGAAAGAAGATATTATGATGGTGAATTCAAGAAAGAAGCCATTCGTACTTGACGACCATAGTCAGATTGAGTCCTTCGCAAGGGATATTAACATGGTAAAGGGAAATGTATCCAGAAGCATACCATCTTTAGTAAGCACGTAGGGTCCAGCAAGACTGTCAGCGCGCGTCAGAGAACGAAGAAGATCAGAGAATCTTGGTTGCGTACACCGCTGCATTATTTACTGAGAAATTTGTCCACTGTTCGTCAGACAGAGTGCTTTACAGTTAGAATTCGAGGTGACAGACCTAGGATATCGAGGCGAGTTTCTTTGGTGAGGAACTCGTTTGCAGCCTCTTGAGCCCACCTTGGGTCACTCAAATCGACATGTAGATAGACCACTTGTCCAGACCCCAGACCTTCCCTCTCTAGTTCGGCGATGGCGGCCTTCGCCTTCGACTCGTTGCGCGCTCCAAGATAGACCTTTGCGCCCCGACGCGCAAGAAGTTTTACGGTATGGTAACCTATCCCCGTGCTAGATTTCACGAGAAAAACCCATTGAATAACACGAAATTCAGAAGATAAAGCGTAAAGCGCTCACTTTGCCCCCGTGACAATGGCAACTTTCCCTGAAAGATCAGCTAAATCTCGTTGAGGCTTGAAGTACCCAGTCCTGCGTGATAAAGCTCCACCCATTCTCGTACTGGACAGATGTTACAAATTAAAGGGAAATAGGAATAGAGGGAGGGAAAGGACCAACCTTTCAAGGACGCCCAGAGGCGGGAATATATAGAGTCAGTCTGCCAGGGCCATACTCATGGCTAAAATTCGAATGACAGTAACGGGAACGGTAATGTCTAACTTTGTCCGGCTAAAGCGAGCTAGTCCAAACGCCACAAGGTAATTAATGTCCGGGAATGTAAGTCAGATGGTGTGTCGGTTTGGAGTCGTTATTGTAGGCCGGGATTCACAACGACTGTATTAGGCCCAGTTGTGGTAACCATTAGGTGAAGAACGAATTCTACCTGTATTGAAGCCAGGAGGGATGAGTGTACGAGAGTGTTCAGACGAGAGCGATTCCAGCGGTGTTCTTGCAACTGCCAGAGACCATGATGGGCGGATCAAAGATCGAGATGAAAAAAATGAGTCGAGCAGGACCGAGCACACCTCGCGGAGTTTAAGGGTCTTTTACACGGTTGTGTTAGGTGTGTTCAGCTGACGTCACTTCACCAATTTCTGGCGCGCACTGCGCACTAGAGCCTATATCACTCCATTTCTCGGACCCTCTTGCTATCAATTGCAAGCCGGTCAATTTAATCTCAAGTAGACAATAAACCACCTATTTTTGCGATTGACTATTGTCCCTTGAACAATTAGCGGTCTGTGGAGACAATCAATGGAGTGCAGATGGAGTGTATCAACAACGACCTGTAATGCCTTCCGGAGCTCTGCGGTTTGAGCTCGGAAGACCGACCACTTTTTTTACCTCACCAACAACTAATGAGCCGGCTACCGAGGACAATTTCGCTACGCAACCGAATAAAGGTCGCCGATCACAACATACGCTTTCGCCAAGCTTAAGCGAGGCAGCGCTCAGACCAGAAGATCTTCAAACGTAAGCGCCTAGACCTTCACGTCGAGGAAAGACGTAAAAGACATGGCCCACTCATATTTACCGTCCGCAAAATTGTTACACCGGTCTACGCAGGCAACGAACTGATACCAACACGAGCACCTAAAGCACGAACTCGTGGAAAGGCATCGACAGAATCGGAGAGACGTACTCCCATGCCATACTTGAAATGCACTGAGGATGATGGAGATAGTGGTAAATGAAGAAGCGCAGCGTCCACGCAACTCCAATACGCCTCGTTGAAAGAAGATTCTGTCATTGCCAGTCGGTCAGGAGTGGGGTCATACACGAAGGAAATATCTTGTAGCAAGCGTGGTTGCGACACAGATTCAAGAATACGTGCACAACGCAAGGCGAACGTCATTCCTTTTTGGTCGTCGGTGCTGCGCAACTCCAGCTTTGCAAGCCTTCCAAAATGAGAGAGATCAAGTGGCTCTGGTATCGGAAGACTCTCATCTAGACCAGTGACAGTCTCAGAACACACATGCGGTGCAACTGGCAATAAACAGCATACCTGGATAGAGGTGGAGATGGACTGTAAATTGACTAAGTGTAGAAAATATGAAGGACAGATCTTCGAAAGCCCACGTTGCGATAGCCTCTTCAACCTCAAGGCTCTGCAGATTAGCCAATTGGAAGGCTGGTTTAGGTAACATACAGCAGTCCACGAGTGACAAGAATGCATCTACTGAGTCTCCGATGGTCAACGAAGAGAGACAGATCGGCGAGTTGTGGAAATATGGAGGAGGCTTATGAGCTGTCAACGTCGAATTGCCTGATAATTTTAAATCACGTAAAGACAAGCAGCGCGGCAGGCAAAGAGTGTCGAAGTTGCGAATGTCATGTATGGACACTGACTGAACCCGGTCTGCCATAAGAATGGACGACAAGGCGCGCCGCCACGCAGTAGAAACGTCACTTTCCCAATCCCTCGACTGACCGCCAAACGCTGTGATGGTCAATGTCATTACTTGTTTGAAAGTCGAAAGGATGCTGATTAGGGGAATCTCTTCCTCGAAAGACACAATTGAACGATCCGCGGTTGGCGGTACGACGATGGTCAAGTTCTTGATACACTCTTTAAGATAAGGCGAATTGTTGAAGAGCTGTGAGAGGCGGAGGTTCCTTGTAGTATGTGAAAGATTGATGTGGACACGATAAAAGAGGTGTCGCCGGGTTTGAAGTAAAAATGATTTGGAAGTAAGTGAACAAGCTTTCAGATTGGCAGGCTCGTCCCCAAGGTAATCTACGATGACGTTGGCGATATCCTGAGGTAGTTTCAACTTTCGCGGGAGTCGGTGTCGCGTCGGAAGCGCCGCCAAAGACTTGGCTGAAGGGTTCTGCGAGGTGTATCGCATTCGTTGCTCCGTCTTCCCCATGGTGGGAGAGAGGAAGATGCAGGGAGTCGTGAGATAGACCTATGTACCAACAGTCATGGAGCTTAATCATAGACGCAGGATACGAAAGATATGATCGAGCGAACTGATGAACTGCCCGGTTTGTTCATCCTGTGGCATGCGGTGGAGTTTGAGCGACGACTGAATCGTACAGGAGCATGATTGAATTAACATTGGAACAGGATAAGAGTCTCTGGAACCGCCTGGAAGCAAAACAAGCGCCCATTCGTCTTGGAAGCGACTTATATGCGACAAAGTCGTCCTGGAAAGAGCGCAATGAGCTTCCTTTGCACCGCCAAAAGCTGGGTCATTCTCACCATCACAAACTATTCTGGTTCGTGAGATTGGTCTCACCATCCTCCACAACGTGTTGCTAGATAGCATGAACACCTTAGGCGAGATCAGATGGAGGTCCAAGTCGATATCGATGAGGCTGTTCGATAACGGCCTAGTGGTGGAAGGAGAAATCTCAACGTCCAGGAATAGGCGTAACTCGAGGAAAGTGCCGTAGCCATAGCCCCTGCGGACACAGATCCTGTAGTTGGCGGATTTAGTTAGACTAGGGCGACCAACGCTTCTGCATGAGGGGTGCGTACCAATGTTCCTACATGATCATTCCGTACGACATCTATTGCTTATCTTCTGTATCGAAGACAGAGGCCGCATAGGCCCAATTTTCATCATGATCCTCGGGAATCCGACCATGGAGAAATCTCTTTCCAAGAATATATGTTTGCTTTGTTGGCAGAGAAAGCGAAATTACAAACTTGAAAGACACGGAGGAAAGGTACTGATCACGTTGTTTACAAAACAGGCACAGTCGTGTTTACTGCGACAACAAGCCAAAACAACGCGTCCATAACGCGTCCATCATGACACTAGATCGATCGCGAATTCCGCCCGAGAGGACAACGGACGGGAAGATTGGGCACACTTTAATTGACTCACCACTAACGATAGCCTTCGAGTCTTTAGCATCAACGTTCAAGAAGAAAATAACGCTGTCAGAAACAAAAAGGACATGAGCGTGAGCTTCAAGGACAAAAAGGTAAGTGGATCAAAAAGCTTCAGAAAGAGAGTTAAAAATTCGTGCTGTCAAGTTTCCCCAGGAATCGATCAGCAGAACCAGAGCCCCCTGAGTCGACCGACCAACTCGACCGGCGATGTTGTTCCAATGAAAATTAGATATTTGGACATCCTGGCGTTTGTGGAAGGGAGAAGAAAGTGGCCAACTTACCGACCTTGCCCATGGCAGAAGCTACCCTCAATGGACGGTCTAATTTTTTTCTATTCGTGATCTAGGAAATTGGAAGGAAGGCATTAGAACCGCGCGTAAAAAGATAGGTATGAGGCGAAGCTTCAGCGTCTGGTTAGAACATATCACACCTGCTGCCGCTTTGGCAGGCCGATCAAGTGAAGACATTCGTAGTAAAGAGCATCATAGCAAGATCAAACGTTAGAGAGGGTAAGCTTACCAAGTGGTAGAATCATAATGATACGATGTGAACCTCATATCTAATGCGAATGTCAGCGAAGAGGTAAGAATCTCTGGCAGTAGAGGAGACAGAAGAATGACTCGACGTCTCAGCGCCATGGAAACTGGGAGATCAATTCGCCACCTCTTTGCCACTGCTTATTGGCTTCGATAACTGTTTTTCAGTTTCGAAGCCAACGCAATCATAATACATTAGCAAGTGCATCACGAACGTCGAGTCGCGTTCTGGAGTTGATGGAGAGAATTTAATCAGGGAACGTACTAACGAAATTATTTAGTCGATCAAAACCTACGACGGCCTGAGGGAAAAACATAAGCACTCGTCCTGGTCGCAATAAAATCCAGAAGATCAGAGCACATTTGAGTCAGCTGTCTCTCCTCCCTCAAACGAAGAAGAAGAGATGCGAGTCTATGAAAGTGGGATCTTCGGTCTACGAAGCACATCCTCAAATGTATCGCATTGAGGAGCAGGACTCACTGGACATCCATGTTCAACTACCAATACATGCACGAAAGGGCCTAGATATCTGCGAATACAGAGTTGGTAAGAAAGAGAGTTGAACTCAAAAGAAGCGTAATGGGATGGAAGATGGTTCAGGGGACTCAAAATGTTTTCAGCCGTCTTTCTTCCCTTCTTTCGCTGGCAAAAGCAAGAAAGAGAGATGCCTAAAAGAGGTCTGTTGAAACACGGAGAACTTCGTCTGAAGACGAGGGCATCATGGAGCAGGAGTAGGTTCTTGTCACCACTCACCCATGAAGATAAATCACCGAGATGTCTAGATGAGCTCGTCTACTTGCGGGTTCTTGGGAGAACAGAAAACGACGATGACAGAGAGAAAGCATGTCAATGTCTGCCATCTACAGACGACGCACTGCAAGTCTAACAAAAGTCTAACATACCCCGCATCTTATCTTATCTACTCTCCGTCAGAGCTCAGACGCGCGTTGATGTCATCGGGCGTTAGAAAATCGTCGCAAGCTGCAAGCATGCACCAACTAAACCCTTCAAGTCCATTCTTACGAACCACATCAGAAATTCGCAAATCAAAAGTCTCCTCCAAAAAAATCGGAACAAATGCAAAAAAGATTTGGAACAAAGCATAATGACCTGAATCGAAGCCTCCACAGCAAATACGCTCGCGCCGGATCTGAGTACAAGGAGCCTCTTCAAGTTAGAGAACCAAAGACTCGCCCCATCGTCTTGTCCCCACAAACCAAAGCAGGGCCGTGCGAGGTGTGGCGAGGTGTAAGCAACCCCCGAGACGTCTCCTTGTAGCCATGACCACTGGCAGGAACTGCAACTAGTTAACTGATCATACCCTCGCAAATAGCATCCGGAGATGAAAAGAATGAAGGCAATGCAAGAACGTAGCGCAGTAGCTCAACGACTTGTTGCCTCTTCTCGAAGGAATAGCAGGCCTTAGTAGAAAAACGCCGTAACAGTTCAAATACCACGAAGACCAGAACACACTGGTAATGAGTACCCGAACTGTTCGTAAGATCCGCCGCTGTTTCCCCCGAGAAGAAAGCAAGTAAAAGCCGCTATGAACCCTTGACAAGACCCACCTAACATCCTTTGGAATCAACAAGTCGAGCCCTGGGAACCACAGCCCTTGAAGCTTGAAGGTCCAGAATCTACACCGCCAGCCATACTACCCTTGTTATGAACCGGCGAAAGTCCCTCCACGTCCCAAGAGCGGGGGCTTTTCAAGTCGACGTGTCATGTTGAAGGAGGCGGAGGAGAAGTGCACCGGGTGTGTATCTGTCGTTGGCTGGCGGGCGGAGAAAGCCAGAGGGCTGTCGAGAGAGCATATAGGGATATCGTGCAGAGACTGGTATAACCTGGAGGTGATCCGCTCCAAGCGCTTCTAGTCTGGAGTCGACAATTCAACTCCCCTGATAATCCTCGTTACCCGCTTGAATCATCAAAAACGTTCCAGCACAATGGTGAGCGCCAGACGCCATACGACTCTAGTCATGAACCGGCGAGAGTCCCACGTCCCCAGTTCTGCGACCAAGACCAAAACCAGGGTCCTGGATGCAGTGGCCGACAGAAGGGCCGACGAAAACGCGCGCCGGGTGGGTAGTTTTGCGTGCGGATAAGCGACTGGCGTGTCGAGAGAGGTGGAGGGTTTTCGAAATTCAAGGGAGGTGAGGCTAAACCAAAGGAGAGGTGATGCACGCTGAAATCTGGCGACCGGGATAATGAAGGGATCGTGAATCCAACCTGGCCTCGAAGACCTTACACTGAGTGTGAGCACGAACTTCTCTATAACCGAGCCTGCTCTGCACTGCAAGCGATGTGCGTTCAGCCTGAGCCACCAGCAGTGGTTATAGTTATAGTCACGGCGCACAGGATCTTCGAGGGGCGATTCGTGATTCGTGATCCTTTGACATCCTCTTTCGAGTTTCCTAAGGACAAAGAAGCCTAGCATCAGCCGTGCGGCAGCCCATCATCCTCAGAGCCCCGTGGGCCCAGCAATGCGACTCGGACCTTCCAACTCTACATCAGCCAGTCATGTCCTGCATAGCAGAGCAGGGAAGCGTTGCACCGAAGTGCTTTGCCACTGCCAGATATGCGCATGATGATGCTGCACTGCACAGGCTGTATCAGTGTATGTGCTGACCGCGGGTATCATGCTGGTGTGGGTGATGATCCTGACGCATCGCCGGGAGGTCTGGGAAGTGATGATAAATCATAATACGAAGCTCTGCCTGGCTACAGCCTGAGTGGACGCATTTGTGTGCGATGGGCAGGGTTAGAAGTCCTGTGTACTCAACTAGCGGTTTGATCTTGCTGGGAGCGGATTGACTTTTGGTGGTGGGAACTTGAATAGTCGGATGAGAAGATGAGAATGAGGACCCAGATAATATTATGATTATTTCTCTTGTGCGCCAAGGCCCAAGAGAAAGTTTGAGGCCAGCTATCATCTCACATCTCATTTCCACCGCGACAGCAGATAGCCAGACTGGTGGTGGTAGTGAAAGAGCCAGAGGAGATGGTTTTGGTGTCATGGTAAGGAAAGAAAGGGTAAAGCCCAGGATCGATTAGCGATCGACCTTACTCGTATCTTATCTTATCTTATCTTATCTCCCCTCTCGAACCCGCCGCGGCGCAGGTCCTTTGATCATGAACCCTGCCATAAATTGTAAGTAAGTAATAAGATCCCTCAAATCCTCAACTCTCCTACAAGCAATCATGCGATCCAGCAGTCGACATGCACACGCAAGAGACTCAGAGCATTGTCTACCAACTTGAAGAGAAAAATTTCTCATCTTGAACTTCAAGACTTGAAGCTTCGGCAGAAAGGAGGAGGGAATTGGGAGGGAAGGCGGTCTTGCGGACTCGGGATGTGTATCGTCGACTGGTGGGCTTGAACAATAATGCGCAACGGTGGTTAGAGAGCGTCTTTGGAGGTTTGGGTTACCTATCATGATTTGATCATAATGTGGCGCTAACGACAGCAGAGCGCTATAAGTATGAGACGATCAGCATTAATATTCATCATCATCATCCTCAGAGCCTCAATTGCTACTTGCCAAAAGCCAAGTGTAGGCGCCGCGTCCACGCTATCAAAGTGCGGTCCACAACGCTGGCTATACGCCTTGAGCCTCAGAAAGCTCCGAGGAGTAGCCGATCCAAATATGAATTATGCAAGAGTGTGGGTGTCGATGTCGATGTCGATGAAAGGAAAAGAGAAAAGAGAAAAGAAAAGCCGGGAAGCATATCGATATGTAGTATGAACGAGACGAAAACATGGGACTCGAAGCGTCACCGCAATTGGCCGTATTCCATTCCATCGTCCTCGAGACGGGCAACCTCACCTTCATGATCAATAGCCAAGAGAGGACGCCACACTGACGGTGGACACTGACTCGGCAAGGAAGCCGGGAAGTGTGCAGGCCGTCGATGTCGTGATTACAGTGGCTATGGTAATTCTGGACCCAGAGCCCCGAGGAGCGGGTGTTTGGTTTGGTGTGTGAGGTGTGAGGCCTGTGAGGTGTGAGGTGGGAAGTGTGAGGCCTGTGAGGTGTGGATGGGAAGTGTGAAGTGTGAAATGTGAATGAGAAGAAATGGGAGGATAAGTAGAAGCGAAAAAGTCTGGAGATGAAGGCCGACACGATGGCGAAGAAAAGAGGAGAAGATGAGATGGTCTCAGAATTGCTATTTCATTTCTCTCGTCACTCGTGTCTTGTCACTTGAGTGGGGAAGAGAAAGATCGGGCGCGGACCATCCCATCTCCGCGTCTGCGCCTCTTCGCCTCTTTTCTGTGTACTCGAGTAAGTAAGCCAATCACTCAAAAGACTTGAAGGAAAGACGCCAGAAAAAAGGCATCCTCGAAGGCCCCTGACCCTGACCCTGACATGACATGACAGGAAGAGATTTTTCGAAACCATCGACAGCCTGAGTCCAGGAGAAGGACCACATCTGCTGGCAACCCATCATCCTCGGAATCCCAGCGATCGATAGCGCATCACAGTCGATAACCAGTCGTGCCATGTCCTGCATGTGTCCTGCAGAGTAGCATAGAGTATGTAGCGCAGCCTTGGATGACTGGCAGCGTGACGTCGACGATGCTGGTTATCGTGGTGCATCCGGGTCGCTGGGATGTCCGGGGAGTGAGGTAGTACTAGGGATAAGTGATGAGTGATAGTAAGTGATAGTAAGTGATGCGAGCACCCGCTGCTAGTAGTCGACGGCATTCAGGTCTCGAGTGGGAGCCAGAGGAGGACTTGAAGACGAGGATGGACTTCTACTATCTAACACATCTCTTGTGCCATACAATTGTCGAGACTCAAGAGAGTATGAGGGCATCTACCATCCTCGTCCGAGTCTTCACCTCAATAGAGTATCTGATTGGTCGTGATAATGCAACGCAATCCTGAACGACTAGGTAGGAAGGTAAGGAGATGGGAAGGAGATGGGAAGGAAGCAGACAGCAGGGTGAGGGAACGACTACAAACGCATCGATAACCACATCCCACCGATCTAATCTAATCTTATCTCCCCTCCCCCCGCCAACCCGGCCCGACCCCAGTGACGTAACGCATGATACCTCTCCACGTGTCTCTATGCACCGATGATGCCCTCGCGGCTTGAAAAGTTGATTTCACATGTCGGGCACCATGGAACTACATAGTAGGCTCCGTGCTTCAAAAAGAAATCGCCCAAGCTTTTGCGAGTATTCTTGGGCACAACCAGCGTGCTGTGTGCCAGCTGTACGACACTGACTGACTGACTGACTGATTGCTGTTCTACAGGTCGTGCTTTGATAGGACCGAGATAGGACTGCGACGGTGCCCTGGCTCAGGCTCAGGCTCTGATAGTGATACGACGTTCGGCCCTTGACGCTAGCGGCTGCCTGGATATTCTGGATCCAACATCATCGACATTGACATCGAGCAGTTGACTTCGATTACTCTGCGGCGGTCGTGGTCGTGCTGATCGTGTCTCTACGCTCCATCGACGAGCGCGAGCCTACCTGCCCGCCTGCCCCATTCCTCCTTCCTTCCTGCCTTCCTTCCTTCAGATCGTCGGCCACGCTCAAGCTCAGCTCAGGTCGAACACTCCAGCCGCAATTGCAGCTGAAAGTAGAACGAAGGAAGCTGGATAACGAGCTCAACCCTCTCCCTCTCGCCCGGGCTTGTAACTTGAGCTTGGACACTTTGGTTTTGGGGTAGCATCTGCCTCTGCCTCTACCTCCGCTAGGTTTTCATCGTCTGATTCAGCGCCACATACTACACTACACTAAAGGCGTAGACGTCCTCCACCGCACGCCCATACACCCACACACCCATCCACCCAACCCTTCGTACACTTCCCATCCATCCAACCATCCACCCAACCCATCCAACCCATCCATCCACCCATTCATCGCGCAAAGCAATGGCAGTCCTCTCCAAACCCGTCCTCCCCTCCTTCCCCAACCTCGCCCACCTCCTCGCCTCCCCCCAGCACCGCCGCCCGCTCCTCCTCGCGCTCTTCACCCTCCTCCTCCTGCGCTCGCGGCTCTTCTCGCTGCCTTCGTCCCTGTCCCAGTCTACCCACTCCCTGTCCCAATCCACCCTTTCGCTCTCTCAATCCACCCACACCCTTTCCTCGTCCGCCCAATCCACCATCACCACTTTCCGTAAGAAACTCGCGAAGCTCACCAAATCCCTCCAGCTCAAGCTGCACCGCAAGCTCACCCCCGCCGAGCTCGCCCAGGTGCTGCAGCAGGTGTACCTCGACGACCCCACCGGGCCGGAGGGGAGCAAGGTGATCCTGGCGCCGTATCGGGATCGGGTGGTCAAGGTGCCTATACACCCGATCCCGCGGGAGAGGTTCGAGAGGGACCGG